>JALLPE010000941.1:0-13866 GCA_036940025.1 Conticribra weissflogii | reverse complement strand
TTTTTTCAATTACAAAAAATAATTCCTGCACAAAATCAGAGGAAACATCTATTTAAATGATTCCACAATTCTCTGACACCTCTGCAATATTATTCCATGAGAAAAAATTCCATTTTTCTTTGTAGTTGGAAATTTTTGCATCAGTATGTTGTGCACAAATAGTAAAGACAATCCAATTACCATTGGTTGTTGTGCTAGAGGTGGTTGCCATATGTTTTCAGGTGTGGGTTTGTTCTGATCATCAACATTAATTCCTTGGCTTGAAAGTTTGACAATATCTTCTGTCATTATGCCTCAAGTGGGAATGTTGGCATCAACTTTTTGTTGCAGGCATCAACTTTTTGTTGCACATGAAAAGTTGTTTTGTTCTCCCTCAAAAATAATGGCAGAAGGCACATCAACTTGGAACATCTTCATCACAATATAGAAAATGTGATCAATCCTTTTCACATTCACATAATAGCACAATTGGTCACATTTACTTGAATGTCAAGCAATCTCTAATGATTGTCTCATTCTCCAGGTGCCTGGTTGTAGATTTTGTGGGTTACTTGTTGCAGATGAGTTCCCCTAAATGAAAGAAGGTGGCTTTGGCTGAGCCAATGGCTCCAACACTGCCACAATTGGTTGTCATCACCATTACCAAAATTTTTATGTGATTTTTTTAGTTCAGATTCTACATATTCCTTGTGTAGAAAATAGAAGATCTCCATCACATAATACATTTTTCTGTCCATGAGATCCTTTTTCCAACTTGTCTGGCACAAACCTTAAACCTTCATATCCTGGCTCCAAGTGAGTGATGCTTCAGATGGCACTATTGAATTAACACTCTATCTACATTGCTACTGGGTACCACCTTATTATTGGATCCTAAATTGAATAAAAAACTTCAGCTAGTTTTCCTTTGTAATAGTTAGTTATTGATATATCATTTTGAATGCCTCATTGAAAGTCAACATTTTGGTTTATGTATTACTTGATCCTATCATGCAGTTTGAAATGCTTTCAAACTTCAATCCCAACACCAGAGACAAAAAAATAAGGCAAAACAGGATAACTGATACTAACTGCATGTGATTTAGATTGCAATGATTTTCATTGACCAAAATGTTTTAAGTACTTACATCCCTAATGTAAAAAACACAGTAGTACTATCTCATTAGAAAATGTAGAAACCAAGGATTAGACCACCCAAACACACATTAATCCTTCACAATCCAATAATGATGACATCTCTGGAGCAAAGTGTGATTAGTGATATTCTTTGAGGGTGTGGTGTAGGTGCTAGGTTTTGTCGTAGCAAGAAGATTGCAATCAAAATCATAGTCTGGAGCCCACGGGATGAGCATCTTCATCGTATTATGCGCCCCACAGGCAATCTTCATTTTGACAAACCTGAAATAGGGGGCAAAACACAAAAATATGAATCAAATTAAAAAACAAAGGCCTCAAATTTTAAAGCGATCATTACGGATTTATATAATTTCCAATATATAAGTTTTGATCTAGTTCCTTTCATATCAAGAAGAAATCACTTTGCGGCCTGCATAAACGACTTCTGTTTTTAATCCGAATCTGTTTTTGACTTGATGGCTGGGCCCGCTATTCGACCTTGCCCCCTAAAGGCTCCACCCACAAAAAGGAGCCGTATCCATTGTCGTCCCACCGCAACACATAGTATATACATAATATAATATTTTAAATACTCCTAACATGTTGTTGTCTAGGTATCTCATAACACACTATTTCTATGTACTTATTAGTTGTACACGGCAAAGTATTACATTTTGATCCCCCGCCCTCACTATCACCGTTCCCGCCCGACTACATTGACTATGTCCACTTTGTCACCATTGCCGTCGATTTTCTACGTCTACCCTCCTTGTCAATAAATGCCGACGAGAGACGTTTGTAAAGCGAGCAAAGGCATCTATCTTACGGTCTCCATTCACTCTCGGCGCCCGATATCGTCCTATCGCTTATCTCATCATCGCCTTGCTCACAAAGCGATCAAGACCAGCCCAACTCTCGACAGCTCATTGGAACTGCAATAAACCCAATCCACTTTCCAGTCAACCTTAAGCCTTTTGTGTCAAGGTCGGATAATAATTCCGGACCCAGTGCTCTCTATTTTTTCTCATTTCAACCCTGGGTGGCACTCTTGGTAGATCGACTCAAAGAATACCTTCTCACCAAATTTATAGAGGCTTTCAAAGAGGGCCTATCAGTCTTGTCAGTTGTATCGAGCTGAATTTCAGCCTCTCTTGCTTTCTTCAACTGATTTTCAGCTCAAGATAATTCTACTCTACTCTTGCCTCTCATTTTCTCCCTCAAAAAATCCATTCCACCACTCAACGTCCAGAAAATTAATCATGCCAAACTCCAACAGCAACAACAATAACAATCACAGCATGGAGCAAGATCTCCTAGCCAACATGCTCGTCGAAAGGGACTCCCAAATCTCCACTCTCACGCAAAAGCTACACCAAACCCAAGACTCCCTCCACTCCCTGCAAAAAGAACTCCACCAAAAATCGCAACAACGCCAAAAGCAACGCGAGGAACACTCCGCGGCCATCCGCAAACTCAAGGAAGAGCACACGGAACAACGCAGACTGTTGGCCAAGTACGAGCAAAGCGTCAAGAATGGAGGTGGGTTGAGGGTTCATGAATATGCGGCTTTGATGAGGTCAGCGAACCAGGAGCAGGTGGAGAGTTCTTACGTAATTAGGTTGCAGGCGCAGTTGTGTCGGGCTATGCACTCCTTGGGGGTCATGGAGAGTCAGTTGGCCTTGGTGAAGGATAACTGTTCTAGTTTGATAAAGCACATGAAAGAGGATCTGAGTCATATGGTGGATGATCGGACCAGGAGGGAGATTGAGTTGATGAATGGGTTGGCAAATGTGGATATGGAGAAGAGAAATTTGCAGGAGGAGATGGAGGAAAAGTTGCGTGAGAAGGAAGAGTTATTGAACCAGGTGAGGGAAGAGTTTGAGGAGCTCGGCTTGGAATATGATGAGAAGGAGGTCAAGAGGGCGTTGGAGGTAAAGATCTTGGAGGACACCATTGAAAAAGTAGAGAAAGAGAAAGTAAGGGTTGAAAAGGAACTTATTCAGAGTATGCTAGAGAGAGATGAACAAATCAAGAAGCTGAGGGAGGAGAATGATGGACTCGCAAAAACAGTGGAGGCTTTGCAAAACGAAAAAGCGGAAGCTGAGGACAAGAAACGGGAGGAAAGGGGGGGTAAGCCGTTTGGGCGAAATCTCAGTAAAGAAGAGGCTCAGAAAGAGCTGACTGATGAGAGCAGAGGAGAGCGAGAGGTCGATGAAGTGGAAGCAGACCATGTAAACGAGGTAGCATCTCAGCTGCAGAAACAATCTTTGGAAGACATGAACCCTGCAGAAATGAAATCCAACGTCAAAAGCGGGTCGCTGAACAATGTCGCTAATAGTACCGTAGAGAATGTCGCGCCAAACATCAAGAAAGGGCTTCTTAAGACAGATACCGACAAAGCCGGTGACGAAGAAGACACAGCCGGTGAATCTTTAGGCACCAGTGATGGTGATAATACCGACGAGAAGCCAGAAGACTCGCTTTTCCAAGGAATAAGCAAAGAGGGGGAATCATATGATGTGATGGAAGAGGAGGGAAAGAGTAGCGGAGATCCTGAGGGTGACTCAGTGATTCCCAGCGAGAGCAAAGGTGATGATAGAGCTGTGAATGAAGATCTTGTAGCGAAGGGAAAAGGGCGATCTGAAACTGAACAAGCTAAATCAACTGAGAAATTATCAGATCCGACAGATGCGAATAAATCAACCAACACTGTAAGTGAAAGTCAAGCTGCTGAAAATGATGGAAGTCGATTGCACGAGATGAAGTCATCTGATATAGAATCGGAAAAAGTGACAGACGAAGAGAATTTGCCTTCAAAGGAGGAGTCCCAATCGCAACTGCCCACACCCGAAGCCGCATCTGCGGTAGACGAAGAATCCGACACACCAACTGCCGATGAGACAGATGCATCAGAACAAGTGCAATGATGAGACGTCAATTTTGTTTACTTCGATATTTTTAAGCCATGAGGTGGATGTTTCAATAACCGTGATTGAGCAATTGCAAACTAAATTATAATTTATGGGCATTCTCTAGGCGTTGTCGTGTGTTAGAGACACATCATTGTTCTGCTCCTTTACCACCGATTCCCTACACTAGAAGATCAATAACTTTGTACCAGTACGTCATCGCAGATGGGAAAGACCTTGGAATCTAAAGCTGAGAGACTACATTATTTTATGTTCATCTTTATCATGAAGACTCGTTCCGAAGTTGCTCTTCTCAAACCCAAGGGCACGAGTGCCAAACGGATTAAGATAATTGAATTGTAGATTAGATTAACCGCTTTCATCTCAGGTCGAGGGGATGATTGAAACTGTTTGGAACAACGCTATTGCATCTAAACCGATCCATCACATGGCCGACATCACGTGTAATCCAACTTCTTCACGTTGATTCCCCCAACATCTCCGAAATTCTTCGTCCTCAGTCCTTGAGGCGTCGGTGCCCCTCCAAACTTGCTTTCGTCATTAT
Organism: Conticribra weissflogii; assembly: GCA_036940025.1. Taxonomy (NCBI): domain Eukaryota; phylum Bacillariophyta; class Thalassiosirophyceae; order Thalassiosirales; family Thalassiosiraceae; genus Conticribra; species Conticribra weissflogii. The sequence continues at coordinate 9,276 of JALLPE010000941.1, read as the reverse complement.
CCAGCTCTGCAATCTTCTCCACCTGAACGTCCAACATCTCAATCACTTTTAGTAAGGAGTCGTTCCCTCCCAACTCATTGATTTGCGTTACAATATCATTCTTCAATTGAGTGCATTTCTCACGAGTGTACCGCAAACTCCCTGCATCGAACATAAGCCGTTGAGCATATCTCTTGACATCGACATCATTAGTTCGTTGCTTCAAAATCGACAAAAGTTGCGCCGCCGCTGAAGATGAAGAGTCCCCCGGTTCGCCATTTTGACCACCGTCATCCCTCTCTCCCCCCCGCCGAATGCAATGAATAATCGGAAAGCTAAACTTTCCCTCCGTTAAATCCTCGCAAAAACTCTTACTCTTAAAATATTCCTCATCCGCCAAATTGATCAAATCATCACGAATTTGGAAGTATAACCCGAGATTGTTAACGAGAGGGGTGAAATCGACATTTTTGTGGGAGGTGGCAAAGGATTGGAGGAGACCGACGGCTAGGCGGAAAAGGCCGCCGGTTTTGTCTATGACCATGGAGCAGTATTGTGATTCGGTAGGGCAGGTTGCAGTGTCTCGCCATTGGATGTCGTGTCCTTGACCTCGGTGGAGGTTTAGCATTTCGCTAACGAATACCTTTGAATTGATTTTCGAAGTGTTTGGTTCGTCCATTATGAAAGAAATATATGAAGTAAAAATTCAATTTCAAAGATATGATCAAAACAAGCATTTGTGCGGTAAAATAAATGAGAGAATCAAGAAATACCTGCCTCATTGACAGAAAAGAATTGAAATTTCCCAAGAAAAGTAATCAATTTCGGCTCACCTTCATGGCATCGTCATTTCCCAGAGCATGACACCGCTGCAACGCCAAAAAATAAACATAATTTGCGGTGTTGATGACGGGAGCCACGCCGAAAATCGAATGTGCCACGGGCACGCCCCTCCGCAACTTGGAATTATCCTCTATATCATCAATGAGCAGCGAGGCGTTGTGAAGATCGGCGATGATGGCCTGAACAAGCGAGATGAAAATACAAGATGTCGCGAGCGTTGAAATTCAGTGGAAAATGATCTTTCGATAGATTGCCTGCCGCCGTCGCAACGAGTTAAAAATTAGACGATGCATTGCACACCTTGACCTCGTTCAAAACCTCCGCCGACTCGACCCGAAACCACAACTGAAAACAGTCGATCAGTTTTCCTCGGACATCTTTTCCAGGGACGGCGTTGATGTAGTGATATGGCTCCATCAACTGTTTGTCGATGGAGTGATGCCGATGGATGATATTATTTCCAGGATTACGCTCATTTTCCGTTTGTTTTTCGGCCATGGTCGAGGTCGTTCAATGGATTGAGGCACATTGAAAAGCCTCAAACAAATCTTATTGAGGGCAACGCACGGACGACGTGACAGCGGAAAATGACAGAAAAAGGCAAATGATGTAAACACGAAATATTATTGATTCCTTTGTTAAAACAAGATTTCATATAATTTCGAACTATCGCGCGAACATCTAATAAAAATAATGTAAAATATGGTGATTGACCGAAAAAGAATCAAAATGTCCATCCAAACCTGTCCAAACGCGTCGAATAGAGGTCAAACCACAACATCGTCTCTCCTCCGATGGAATCCTCCCGTGCAGTTCTCCGATGGAGTCCATCGATCCGATCGTTGAACGAGACTTCTTTTCTACGAACGCGGGTAGATTCAGGAAGAAGCCAGCGTGCCGATCATTCAAAGGCAATGTCTCCATCCACAAAAACTTCAAACTCACAAGCTGCTACTTAGTAAACGATACACAAAAATTGCAACCATTCATCCGATTGCCATACCATGAGAATTTCCGTAAATGATGACATCTTTTTTTCTCTCTCGTCAAATTCTACCGACGATGAGATCTATTCTCTAGGTCGACGGATCGGGAGGGATAACACTGTTTATGATTTGATTCTGGAAGAATCCACGCAAAGGCATTATTCCTCCCTTCCATCGGAACCTAGGAAACGGCAATGGCATTTGTTTGCAAGAGGAATGACCGGCAATCGATCGATCGAAAAAATTACATTCCACTCTTTTGACGATTCATTCCTCTATACGATTCTTCCATATTTCAAGGAGTTTCTGAAGAATAATCCAAGTATAAAAGTGGTCGATTTGGAACAATCATTTTCTTTTCTCTTCCGCGACATTTTGGGAAGCATCGTATGTGATAAATCTAGCATGGCTGCAACATATAATTCAAACCACACAATCAGATTCCCCGGTTTGATGGGTATCTTCCGGTTGAATAGAAATGAGAACAAGCGGTTGGTTGCCCGCAAAAAGGTGTTCATGCATTACTTGTTAACAGACGAGCAGTGCAAGAAGTCATTGGGTCCTGTGAAGGCACCTGTTCTCATGAAATACATCGAATTCAATGACAGGGTGATCGCGGAAAATAAAGAAAAACGTACATTGATAAAGATAATCCGCCCATACACCATTATTTTCGAAAGGACAAATGAAATGGAAGACCGCTTGGAGAAAGGTCTTCGTCTTGGATTCCTGTACAACGTTCTCAAAACCCAAGTCGATAAGGTGTTCAATACCGGGGAGTGAGGTGCGGGGGAAGACCAGAAGCATCATTTATTAGAAATCTCAAGATCGTCTTAATATATTATATTTTTGGTTTACGAGGAAGAAGTTGAAAAATGCCAATTATAATTGTGATTAATACTTACTTTCAATCAAATCATTTCTTCTTCATGCGTCTGCAAGCGATTTAAGTCTACCCATTTCATATCACTACAATTCGTACCGAGCGGTGCCTACGAGTCTAATTTATAGCGTCTTTCTTCAATTATTTCACGATCAATCCTTTCTCGATAATCATTCGGCCAAAATTCCGAAGAATACGGATTCTCAAAGTCATTCTCCGCATCCGGTGGATGAAACCAATAATTCAAGGCAATGTGCCCTTCAGTAGTAGTATCACCGCCATACGACGTCACTTCGTGAAACCACGACGCCGGAAGGTAAAGACATTCCCCTTCATTGACGATCGCAAATGCCGCTTTGGCACCCGACATTTTCGGATATTGTCGCTCGAGTTCGACGGGATCGTCGAGCAGGGTATGATCCACTTTGCTAAAATTGTTAGGGTATTTCACCGTCTTATCCACCACCCTACTCGAGTGGTCGTCCTCGCCGTCGAATGGAACTGTCGTTCCTCCCCTCGACCGCCAATCCTCCTCATATTTTTCCCCATCATCCCCATCGTCCTCGGCATCCAGTATCGCATCCAAAGCCTCATCCAACATCGTCTCCGCCGCTTCCAACCTCTCCTCCGCCCCCTCCACTCCCCGTTCCACATCCCTCTCCGCCGCTTCCAACATCTCCTCCGCCAACACTTTCCTTCGACTCGCCTCGGCCGCCGCATCCGACTTCAAATCGGCTCCATACGCCGTGGTCTCCTCCCCTCGGTAATTGATCCTTCCGTTCGGATGAACTTTGAGCAACTCTCCCCGGGTGTACATATTCTCCGTCTCGAGAGGATCAAAGAGGCGAAATCGTTTTTTCCCCTTCAAGACGATGTAGAGGTTGTCGTGATAATCGTGGTGCAACCCCGACGACGAGCCTTCCGCGCTTCCGCCGTTCCCGATCCAGAGGTTGATGTTCTGGGGTATCAGATTCCCCATCAGCGGGGGCCTCAGCGGAAACGAGTCGTTCTTTTCTCTAAACAGTTTCATGAAGGGCGCCATCAATTCCGGTCTTCCGTCTCGATCGGAACGCACGTCCTGCGTGGTGAGATAATGGTCGGTGTCGCCGCTTTCGATGAGATCCAAGAAGGCGGAGAAGGTCATTTCGATTTCGTTTCCGTTGCCAAAGGGCGGGGAAGAGGAGTCTTCGGAGGGATGCAGTCGTTTCTCGACGGAGACTCGGACGTGTCCCGCCGTACGACGGAGATTCGGGAAGGAGGCGAGCGATTCTTGGAGTTTGGCGACGTTGGCGATGACTCCGTCGAGGTTATTGCCGTGGAGGATGACGGGCCGTCGTAAGAGGATGTAGTTTTGGTAGAATTGACGGGGTGTCAGGGGATTTTGGCGGTAGTCGTCGTGGTCGAGGTCGAGTCTTTGGATGTTGTGGTTGTTTTGGGGGACGGTCCATCCTCTGTAGGCGTTGATGGACGTTCTTGGCTTTTTTTGCGGCGTCGGATGAGTTTGCTGGCCATTGTTGTTGTTTTTGTCGGCGGGTGGGTCTCGACGGTTGTTTGGAAGTGTTGCCATGATTGGTGGCCTTCTGAAAAATTGGTGTATTGTACTGCGTACTGCAATACACTCTTTTTCAATTATGGTATTTATTTCATTATCATTATATGTATCAAAAAATATAATTTAAAAATAGTAATTTTTGATCTCCTTCACGTTATTTTATGTATCATTGACAACGATACTATTCTTGCTTCCGGCAGCGAAATCTTTTTGCGTCAACCTGTTTTTGATGGCTCGATCGATTGAATGGCTACTACAATATTTGGAAAGATCTTACAAAGATTTGTTGTGTCGGCTAGGTAGGAATATAGCTTCCAACAATCTATCTAAAATAATAGTATCCTTACTATTTTTTATTACTATGTTTCAAAAATTCCGATTTATTGTGACACGTAAACATTATTTAAGTACTACAACGTACTGTAGTAAACGTTATAGAGTATACAGGCAAACATGGTATTGCGGTACGGCACTGTACAAAAGGAATCGTAGAACGTCCCCATCAAACATGGCGGACCCCTCCAAACGACACATCACATAACAGTTCGGTATTGTATGGTATGGTATGGTATGGTATGGTATGGTATGGTATGGTATGGTATGGTATGGTCTGATATGGTATTGAATGGTATTGAATGGTATTGTATGGGAATACCACATGATGGTACTTAACGACTACCATCAATAACAACCCCCACTACTTTTCTCAAAATAAAATCAACTTACTATTTATTACTCGGAGATAAACATCACATCTGACCATGAACAGCTGGGCCGACGAATCCGAAGACCACCCCGACCACACCCACGGTGGCGGCGGCATCATCAGCAACGTGGGCATCCCCCACACACCTCCCGCGGGAGAACGCCCCCGCCTACACCTCCAACCCCGCTCGTCCACCGCCGCCGCCTCTGCCGCCGCGCCCGCCTCGCCCTCCAAACCCAACCCCTTCGGCGCCGCCAAACCCCGCGAAGAAGTCCTCGCCTCCAAGGGCATCGATCCCACCCTCGTCGACACGCGCATCGAGAAGAAGGCCCACGTGCCGCGTCTGACGGCCGAGCAAGATCGACAGGTGGAGCTGTTGAGGAAGGAGCTGACGGAGATCGAAGAGAAGATGAGAGAGGCGAACGAGAACGAGTTGCCCGAGGAGGAGTACAGGGTGGCGGCGGAGGAGAAGAGGGAGGAGCTGAATGACTTGATGAGGAGGTTCCAGGAGGTGAATTTGGAGGCTGCCGTCGGCGGCGCCGGTGCTGGTGCCGCTGCCGGTGCTGGCGGTGGCGTTCGAGCGGTCGCCGCCGCGGGGAAAGAAAAGGAAGGAGAGAGAGGCGGGGACGGAGACGAGAGAAGGGGATCTACGACCAAGTTCGAGAGGCCTTCGGAGAGGCGTCGACGTTTGGAGCAGAAGAGGAGGGAAGAGCGGAGTGCTGGCGGATATCATGGAAATCGGGATGGCTACGAAGGAGGAGATGATCCTTATGCGTCCTTTGGAGGGACTTCCAGAAATCGACATCGCGACAGCGGTTCGGGAAGGGGCTACGGAAGTGAGACATGACGTTGTTTTATGTTGCATCTGCTCTTGTGCCACTTATTTGGACTTCCTCACGCATTTCGTTAATGTTCGAAACTCGAATCACGCTGATGCAGGGGGCGGCTACGGCGACAGAGACTCTTACCGCGGAGGTGGTGGTGGAGGTGGCAGAGGACGTGGCGGTGGCGGAGGTGGAGGCCGCTATCACGACCGCGACAATCGTGGAGGTTACAATGGTTCTCGAAACGATCGCTACAGTGACGACCGTCGTAACAGCGGCAGGGGCCGAGGGGGTGGTGGTGGCGGCGGCGGAGGGTACAACAATTCTCATAGGTCTAATGATCAACCTACATATGATGATAAGTATGCAGGTGACCGTTACAATTATTGAGAAATTCAAAGGTACGGTTGAAGTATGTTGAAGAGGTGAATGTACACTTGAGCGTTTTGTGTTTCTTGAAAATGTCAAGTTTATTCTTGGAGTTGACTAGACGATCCGCGCTGCATGTTGCTTGAGGCTTGTTTTGGATGAGGCGTGGGGTATGGACTAAGTTGGACGTCACTGCATACACCTTGACTCTGGATCTAGCAAACGTTTCGGGGTGTCAAATTTCCAACACATTATTCGGTATCTGCATAGCTACAAAATAATTTTTTTGCCACCGACTCGGATGGTTGAGGTGCAGCCGTCGGCAACGTTGTATACCAGCATAAGAAAGACATAGTTATTTTGTGTTCGGTGTTGTTTCTCCCTTTGTAAATTAAAAATCAGGCGGATGTATTATTTACAGAAAATGAAATCGATATGAACAAAGATCATTTTCGAGCATAATGAGAGTTGTGCTATCATAAAAATTAATTCTGTCTACTGGGTACATTATGAGGTATAAAATGATTACTTTAATTTTAATTTTTGGCGAGGCGAATGAGAAAAAACAAAGAACATGAATATCGAACTCCAAGCGAATTAGGCCAAGAGATATTAGAGGTGGACTAATACTGCAATTTTTTGTCACAATGCAGGAAAATGAAGTATTTGTACACGTAATTCTTACGAATGTAACATTTCATTGCATTGAGTCAAGAGTTCAGTTACATTTACATTTTGAATGTATTTTTTTCTTTCCCACTATCTATATTTAGATTTGGTGTAAAATAATTGTGACAGACTTCATTCATTTATCGAACACGTTCAGAAATCTTTTCCATTTCCCCGACTCGTTGTACACCCTCGACATCTTCTCCCTCCAGACCGGCAACAATGGCATCGGCCAGCGTTTCGATACGGACAGTCTTATCCACAAATGGAATTCCAATGGCGCTGGCGAAATTGAAAACTGGAATGACGGGCAGGACGTCTGATTGAAGTATCCGTGTGCAAATATCAGTGATAAGATTGGTTAGACTAGCAAAATCGAATAGAATTTCTTTCCTTGTCGAGTGAACATCACATGCGCAGTTGTCATGTTGCGCATTGTTTCTCTGATCGAATACGCAGAAGGAACTCACCAAATTTGGTCCAATCCCAAATCAGAGAGGGACGATAAATAGCCGCTCGAATAGACCCCTTTTTCTCGTTAGACTCTCTCAGCCTCTTCTCCACCATCCTCTTCGCAATCAAATATCTATTCAACCACTCCGGAGCCAATCCGTCAACAGTATTTCCAAAAGGAACCTCCGGCCATCCCGCCTCAGCGGCGGAAACGAAACAAAAGGGAAATTTGTCATCTTTCTTTCGGAAGAGGTTGCGTGATTGTTTCTTTTCAATGGAGTCAATGACGTTGAATGCCGTGGTACGAGTGATGGCGTCGTAGGTGGAAGTCTCACCGGGGATGGAGCCGGATCCAGACACTATTTTGTTGAGGTTGGCGAGACCGGAGTCCACGTCGAACAAGAGACCTATTCGAGTGGACAAGATGTGCAACTCGTTTGAGTGAATCATTCTTCACGAAATCAATTTATTTGATGACAAGAATGCTTTCTTACCGATCGCGTGCACGGCTGCATCTGCGTCTTTGAGTAGCTCATCGACAGTTTTGGCGTCGGTGGCATCCCCTTTCACCCAATTTACCTGCAATGGACAAGATCGTTTAGAACATACTCAGACAAGTTTTTCATGGATCAAGCCTCGAAAAAGAATACTGCGAGTAATAAAAGATAACGTGAACACACCCGAGAGAGCTCTGCGGAATCGGGCTTTGGATTCGTCCCCCGCCTGGACACGGCGGTAACTTCGTGACCCCGCTTGATCAAACGTTCGCAGACTGCCGATCCGACGTATCCGGTTCCACCGAAAACGGTGACCCGCATGGGACGGGTCGCGAGGGATCTGACTGCGGCAGGTGCGGCAGCGAGGAGGACGGAGAAGATTTTCATGGTTGCGATAGAGAGTTCAGAGCAAGGCGGGGAGAAAAATAATCTAGAGAATATTAAGGGTCAGTAGGATATTATATAGTCCTATCGAAGAATCTTTTATCACGTCACATGATCAGGCCGACGATGACTCAGTTTGAATGACAAACACCACATACTACCTTTCAATCTTTAGTTATATGTAACTATTCTCGTATTAACGGAAGTGTGTAACCGATGTTAGTTATTCTCTTCACGAAAAAAATAAACAAAAAGGGTTACTCACTACCTTTTAGTACATATTGGTATTTATTTGACCTTCTTGTTTGGACCGTTGTATGAGTTTGCAAGAGAAATACCATCAAAAAATATACCAATTCATTAGTATGTAAGGCAATACTACTTAATTTTTTATAGTATTTACGCAACATTTATTGCAGACTAAGTTGATGCAAATTCAGATGACTGCAACAACAGAATTAGTACTAGTGTACATGAAAATTGACGTCATCTGATGTCTTTGAGTTGCACACAACCGTCTCACCTCGAGGTCATGACAGTCTCTATCAGAAACAGAATAAATCATTTCTGATAAACGATCTACACTCGTTTTATGGGTCATTTATTGAGTGAAATACAAAGTTTTCAGAGAGGCAACAAAAAATGATCCTAAAAAATTGCTCACAAAAAATCCAAACACAGTATAATCTTTCTTCTCCTCTCATTACAAATAATTCATAGCATTTAATGAGAACAAGAATATTTAGTTAAATGTGTAATTGTGAATGTGCTTCTCTTAATAATTTTTAGTTTTTACTTTTAATCATTTAGCACCCTTGATTCTGAATGAGATTAAACTAATATATTTATAGCACATAATGATGATTGTCAAAATACAATGGATGGTTTCTCTGTTGAATTGCATTTTACTATTATTGCTTGTTTGAAATTTTTGAATGAGGTTGAGAATATTGATTTGATAAGAATTCTTCAAAAATATTGTTTGTTATGATACCAAACAGGATTAATCAAAGAATATTTTAAGAAGTATTTTGTGATGATTATCATGGGATAATAGACATTTTTGTTTGTGCACAATTGTTGAGTTACAATCATTTATTGCTTGTACTTGTTTGACTATTGATTTGGACT
>JALLPE010000940.1:0-14357 GCA_036940025.1 Conticribra weissflogii | reverse complement strand
CAACAACAACAACAACAACAACAACAACAACAACAACAACAACAACAACAACAACCTGTTGTGTTGCGGTCTTGTAAATTGACTGAGCTGCAACCTATTTACCATACCAAAAAGAATGAACTCCTCTCTATTGTCATAGTCTTTCAAGAATTCAACTCAATGCTTCTTGGTGCTGTGATTTTCGTATATACTGATCACAAAAGTCTAACTTATGCTGTTTTTAGCTGCCACAACGTCTTATGCTGGCTTTTGTATGTGGAACAATATGGTCCTACCATCCATCATCCTCTATCACCCTGACAAAAAATATTGCCAATGCCTTTTTACTGCTCTGGCATTGTGATGTGTTGCCAAATCCAGTGAGGGAGAATGCTCCTGCTGTCCTCTTTGACTTCTTCTCCAAAGGCCTTAACATCAGCAATGATCCTGTTCTGCTCAAGTTTTTCATGATAATGATGGTGAGTTTGTGAGATACGCATTTGCCTGCCTTCTTCTTGTTCTGGGAATCAAGGATTTCCGCACAATTAACAAAAATCCACATTATATTACCATGTGCAAATGTATGCATCAGATAATGGCATTTTTGTTAAAGACATTACTCTTAATATGGGCCCTGCATACACCACAAGACATCTTGCATGTTGTGGACATTGTACTTGTTACAACAATGTACTCAATGCAATCAACTATCTCAATGGTACTAAAAGCAATTCCAGGAGCCCTTGAAGTTTTGGTGACATGTTCTTGAACATTCCACTCATTGCAGGATGAAAAACCATTACCAATAGATAAGCATTAGTGAACAACACTCTTCTGCAAAGCAATTATCATAGCATGAATTATGATTACTTTGTTGGTTAATGAGTCCTCAAGTATGATGATACAAATAAAGGGAAGCTTGCTGTCAAAACTTCCAACCCCTTTGAGATTGAACATGTCTACATGAATGGTACCATCACTATCCAACTCAGAGCTGGTGTGACTGAAGGAATAAACATCCATATTACTATCTCTTATAAGGACCCTTTGGTATAACCGAAGGATCATTTATAGTGGGGGAGACTGTAGTGCCCACAAAAGATAATTAACAAGTTCACATATCTCCATTCCTGGGCAGAATCAGATTCCATATTCCTCCAAATGGTTACTCTTTACAATCTGTCTGACAGTTGTTAGACAGAAGTCCGGCAGATAGTGACCCGCTGGTGGCCAGAAAGTGTCAAAATGTTAGGTCACACGATGGCACTGGTGTCTCTTTGCATTGAGACGTTTGTAGATAAACATCATAAAAACTATTTTAAATGCTTAGGATTGGTGATTGGTTGCCCCCCTTGTCCTTTGGAGCATCAAAGATACTCCAAATATCACAGTAACACCAAATTACAAAGCATGACATCTATTGTCTGGTAATATTCATGTTACCCATTTTGGTCCTACATCTTCAAATTCATAATGCTGAATAATATTGTTACAATGGAATCAGAAACTAAGAAATGATGCTTTTTTCTTTACAAGGAAAATTAGATGAAGCTGAACATAACAACATTACAACCTATCACCTACCACAACATGAATATTGATAACAACAGCACTAAATACAACAATAATAATTACTTTTTCACTGAATCTCTTTGCTCCCTGCAGCAGAGCTTGTGTTAGCTCAGTGGGCCCAGATACCTTTGTACCTGCTCTATTCAGTCTACCACCCCACATGGACTTGACTCTGGATCTGGCTCTGACTCTGGATCTGGCTGTGGCTCTGGATCCAGTATCATCTTTACCCCCCTTAGTTTGGATCTGGCTCTATCTCTGGTGTGGTTCTCTTTGGCTCTAACGCCCATATACCATAGGCCCTGCTCCACTAGGCTTGTCTCCACAGAGTTTCTTGGTTTGGTCCAGCTCCAGCTCCAGCTTGGCTTGGCTTCAGCTCTGGCTTCAGGTTTTGTCCCCTCACTTTGCATTTGACTCTATCTCTGATATGACTATCCTTGGCTCCAGTGCTGCCTCTGGCATGGCTCCCATCTGCTATGGCTCTGGTATTGGATTGTCTCTTATTAGATTAAACTGGCTTTGGCTCAGAAAATCTTTCATTGAATTCCCACCATTCGACTCCAGCTCAGCTCCATGCATCTTGACTTGTCTTCTTAGCTTGATTTTTGATAACATACATTCAGAGTGATAAAATAGAAACAGTTTTTCATTGTAATAATATTAATGTCATAATTGAACATGATATTGTTTAAGTATTCCAATTCAGTTTCAAAATTACTTTTTGAGCTTCTTATAGAACTTAATTTTTGATTTTGCATTTTACCATAAGGCTAACCAGAAACGCCCAATGTTATCTAGTATCTATGCACCAGTACACACTCCTTATGTGAGGGGCACTTTTTGGTGACAAAAAATGAAAAATATGTTAGAAAAAAAAAAAAAAACAAAAAGGGAAGCCTAATTTTTAAAAGCTCATTAAATACATGTGTATCAACTTTAAAAATGGCAATATTGACCCTGGCTTCCACTGTTTCAGATGGCCAAATCATGTACTTAGCTATAAAAATAAAAAGGTATGCCTAATTTTTACAAGCTACATTATATACATCCATATCAACTTTTAATAAGCAATATTGACCCTGGACTCTACTATTTCAAATGACCAAATCATGTTGTTCCAGTGCAAGAATCAACCCAACTACAATAGGAACACTATGAGTAGAATATATTAATTGATATTGAAAAGCATATGTCTTCAGATGTAATATTAAATTAGAAATGGATATGTTAGTGCCGCACATTGTGGTCTTCAATATCTCATCTAATGCAAGCAACAAACAACAATTGACCAGCCAAAATTGTTGCTATGACAATTGCCATAATGGCCAGTGATCCATTTTATGGCTGCCCCCATGGTTGGCTGAGTGATATTATGGTAAAAAATATGATACAAGGGTCTGAGACACTCAATTTTGAGCATTTTTGTTGCATCACATTGCTAGAACAAAATCAATGGAGGAAATATCATAATTTGCTTACTTACACTTTCAAGGGTGCTCACTTTGACAATTACCCACTTCTTCATCAAAAGCAATCGAGATGATAATAATGGGCATCAGAGAGGAGTATCCAAACATATATTAAATTCATTTTAATTATGTCCTTTGAACAAAGACTTAAAAAATAAACTGAGAAATATGATGAAACAATGATGCTAAAGAGAAAACACAGGGGATAATAATTAAAATTATAATTTTTTCTAAGACAAGATGGCTCTATTAATATGGACATTGATGAATGTATGAATGTATTGACCACATGCTCCTTATTTGTAAGGCATATTGGAATTAATACTCTAGGGGACAGAAACCCTATTTCAAAGCATAAATAGCATGTTATATTAATGAAAGTATTATTGTTTTTTTGTTGCTTACATGACTTAAATGTGCCAATACACTCACCTCAATGATATTGTATGTTACCACATCTCTTACCAGGTAACAGTATTACCCTCAAAATTTATGTAATTTTCTCATCACAATAACAATGAGTATTAATGTGGTAAGAGGTGACTTACCCCCAAATTTGGAGTACAAAGCTTAATTTGAATCATAAATGCATTGTCAACATGTGGTAGTTTTGGCATATTGCTGTAAAATTAAAAAGTCTAGTTTGTTATTGATTCAAAACATTTTCACCTCCAATTCACAAGTCCAAAGCATGCTGAGGTAACACAATATGGAAGATGACCAATTCATAAAAACACATCCTTGAAAATATGTCTAAAAGCACCTATGTGCTAAAATGACTTTGTACAAATGAATCAAAAATTCAAAGAATTCAATTTGGAATTAGAAATTTTCATCATTTCCTAAATGTATTAAATCTTGCAAAAAGCATCATGACAAATTCAACAAAAAATACATTGCAATGCATACCTTCATCTTCACCCCCTTTTACCCCTCTTTGTCCTAGAGATTCATCATTTTTCATTTGTAGTCAACCTGATGCACTCCCTCTCAATCAAACATTTCATATTTCTTTTTTCTTGCATTGATGATGTCCATCCTCTAATGCACAACACTGAAAAATTTAACATGGATGATTTCTGTTGCTGCTATTTTGTAGAGTGTTGATGCTGCTTTTTTTCTTCTAAAACAGAAAGATAATTATTTTCTACTTATTTCTTTCCTGTATTAGTTCCCCATACAAAGGTGGAGTAATTTTCAATTAATTGCCAGTAATGTTCTAAGTTTTGCTGGTACTTTTATTCATTTTTTCTCTAACAAAAATTAGGTTAGATGTATCTATATATGAATTTCACCATTCCAGATTGCTACAGCTCCTGTATGGGTTCTCCAAGCAAAGGAGGGAACACTCTAGTATCCATTGCCAATGATGTGGCAATGTTTGCATCTGCTCTAGTTTTTTACGATTTGTTTCACCTTTGGTGCTCTTTGCTGAACAAGGAGAGTTTAGGGTGATCGATTTTCAGTCATTTTTTAATTTTAGTTGCACCAAAAATTGTGGATAAATCTGTGACAATCCAGACTGTACTTGGATAATAATCAATAATGCAATGAAAATCAATAATCAACTTAAGTATAATCTGGTGGGGGGAAGTTGCAAAAGAGGTGAGATAATGAAATTTTTTATTACTATTTAGTAGTCTTCATTATTTTTGTATACAAGTTTTATATGCAGCACTTGTAAAATAGTTTTTTAGAGATTCAATTACATTTATATTTGTTGTTATTCATTTGTACTGTATAAATTTTAGAACACAATTCTTACTGAATATATGGTATTTTTGTACATGGATGAAAAGAAAAAAGAAATGAAAAAGAACAATCATTTTTCAAGAATATGGTGGAAGCAGAAACGGAAAGGAGGTGAAACATTGGAAATTTCATTTTGATTCTCATCAGTCTCCATATATTTGTTTGAAAGTTTCTTTTATACTTCACTTCTCAGTTGGAATGGACATTTTTCACAACACTATGAAAAAAGGCAAAACAACACACAACAAATTATATTTTTTCAACATTTTGGTAAAAGAGAGGAAAAATGGCCTTTAACAACTGCCTATAACATAGGCAAAAAATAATCTGTAATGCCAGAATGATATCATGACGAAAATCAATAAGATTATTATGGTAATTTATACTATTATTCTTCTAAACTTCCTACAGATGGCTTGTGTACTTAAATACTTTCTGCTTGAGGATAATTTCGAATCATTGCAACAACAAGAAATTGATAGAATCCCTCAACATCAACATCTTCATCAGAACACTCTCCTATCAACATCCAAGCATCTATCTTCCCCAACGAAACTCCATAATAACTTCACAAATAGTGTAAACTTGCCATTATCCTCAACAACAATGAAAGTTTCTTGGACTTGGTAAGAAAATGTACTTCTACCACAGGACAGTTCTTTTTCTTAAATTTCTTAGCCCAATCCTCAGTCAAACCAACAAATTCTTGTCAAACAACATGATTCTCGAGAACCTGAACATCAATTCAAAACTTATCAAGCTCAAAACCAAACCTAACATAATAGTTAGTTATTTCTATGCAGTAAATTACAACAAAATTCATTATCTCACTTTATATTGTCATTGCCAAACATATACCTGTCACATTCATTAATAACAAGCAAGTTTCTTCTAAATGGACTGTAGTAAAATAAATCAACCTTTTTTCTAAAGAGTTGCTACTAATGTTGGACCTCTTACTATCTTTGATCTGTTTGACATTGCTCCAACAAGCTCTCCCAACCCAATACCCAATCTCTTTGATATGACCCTGCAGGCAACAAATCCAAGTACCTTTGTGTATTGTAATGAATATTTCTCATGCCAGATGTGAGAACTCCCCTTTAATGCATCATGAGTAGAAAACCAACTCCAGTGGACATCATAGGATCCAGTCATATTGTGCCAGTGCATATATTCCCACCTGAAAATATCAATACTGTTAGTCATGTCATAAAATCCCAACACCTGGTCATTGGGCATGGGGGAACATGAAACCACTCAACTACTCTCTAAATCATTTGCAAATGTTCCCCAGTCAACTCACTTGCCGTATGGCAATGAATTTCAGGCAAAACAGACAATGACCAGCCAGTTACAGCACACTCATGTTCAAGCCAAGGCTACTCTTTGACCATGCTTTTTGAATAGCTTGTCCTAGGAAGAATGGCTCATCTTCTCATAAGAACCAACAATGATAGTGATGAGTTAACTTATATATTCAAACAAAAAAGACAGCATTTTCAAAATATACCTTGACTCAACATTAATGAGATAGTCCTCTTTTTGAGACATTCCGAAGACAGCACTCATTTCTTTGCTTAATCCATTGCATGCTCCACTCATGAATCCAAATAAGTGTCTATCATTGAAAATGGTTTGAGAAATCAGTAAGGCATAATCCACCCTTTTCACAAGATAATATATCTTATCCATGATCTCAGTGCACAAAGAGCAGGAAACATAGCCCTCATCAAGCAATACATTTCCCTCCAATAATTAGAATTCTCAATATCCTGCACAGCAAATTTATACCTTGCATTGTGTGCAAGGTTTTCGAATGCTGGGCTGTGAACAGTAGCATAGAGTGCCTGTTTTTGTCTCAAGAGTTGAGGCATAGCATAAAACTAAGTTGCAAACCTAGTTCCAGCTCCTCAAAGTAAGCCAATCCTTTTCCCATTGTTTAATGCTGATGATTGTGTCATAAATTGTGCCTGGATCCCATGACTTGCACTGGAACCAAACACATTGTAAAACCTGCATGCTTTGAAGTTAAGATTCTATTTAATGCTGAAACCTTTGCAAAAAACTGAACAATAAATCACTTTTTGGACTTACTTTGATTATCCAAGTTGCTGAAAAATAAAGACACCACATGCTTCCCCCCATGAATACAAAATGCTCAAGGATATGTTGCACAGAGGATTTCTCCAGCTTTTTGAACATTGCTGGCACCATCAAAATGAATGCATTGGTACACATAGATAGAGAGAGGTTCAAACTCACTGACTTTGTCCTTAAACAACTTTCCAATGTATTCTGCATCATTTTCCCCCTTTTCTGACATGTGGTCACTACAGTCAAAAATTGAAATCACAACCAGAGGCTCTTCTCTAAATAGTACAAGCATATTCAAGAGAGGCATATGCTTTATGGTGACTCTATTCCCTAATCACACAACCCCAATGTCTTTGCATCCTTCATTAATGCAATCTCATTCCATTCATATGTATTCTCAAAACGTAAATGGAGAAGATCATCTAAAAAATTAGTTGAAAAATTCTTGATAACAAACAAAAAATCTTACCTCCATTTTTTTACAATCTGGTACTGCAAAATCCTTTCCAACCAAGCAAGCTGGCTTAATCATTTGTCAAAAATTACTTGAATCAACTGCTTAATTAGGGATTTTCTCACAATGAACATAATCAGCAATGGCCATATCCATTGCAGCATTATTGGATGTCCTTTTATCTATTTTGAGAATTACTTTCCATCCCAACATTCATAGTCATCTGCCACCACCAATGGAAGCACAAGAGTTGACTCATTTTGGATTACTAATACCTTGATACTTTGACTGTAGTCTACATGTTGCATCAATTTGTTGTTTGCTTAGAGCAGTTGTCAACTCTTCTGCCCCCCTCTTTCTCCCCTCCTATTTCTCAGCAACGCCAACATGATAATCATGATACTGAGCTAATCACTCTGGTGGAATCACCCCATTGCAGACAGCAAGACCATTACTCTTAATCCTGAGGAGGTGCCAAGACATTCTAGTTGCATACCAATTGCTAAAAGTGTTGTTGCACTATAGGTATTTCATACACTTCTCACCAGCATTATCCTTGTAGAGCTCAATGTAATTAATGTCCCAAATTGTTGTCAATACATTTGAAAAATCTTTTTGGATCAGATGCCCTCATAATAGATGAAGTTATTGTAATTATGGTGTCACTGGATGTTTTTTTGAGGAGGATTGCTCCAAGATTGAAGGGGAGGGGTGGTGAGTATCAACGTTGGGAAAAGTTGTGGTTGGTTCCATGGCGTACTTTGATTCCATAACTTTTTCAGTTCCAGTGGAGCTAGTAGTGACAGAACTCTTCACCCCTGGGTCTGGTAATGATGCATCATCTGTTATGCCACCATGACCCATGACATCCTTTTGGGGCAGTCAGCTACGGCCAGGTGTACTGCTTGATTGGGTGTTGCGATAGTTGTCATTGTTGGCCATATTTATTTATTGGATATCATGCCAGTGATGAGATGTGGGTGGTGCAGTTTGCTACAATTTTAAATTACGAGCACAATCTGATCAAAAAATGAAAAATGAAGCAAAATTAGGCTTAAGAGGGGAACAAGGGGGAGACGGGGAAATGGTGCTGAGTTTTTGTTGCAAATTGTTTTCATTTTTGTACAAAGAAATTTTATTGAAATGAAATTCTGCTGCCAAAAATGAATCTGAGTTCTTTTCTCAGTGGGATTGTGTATTCTCAAAATGTCAACAGATTGCTTTGCAGATATTGCTACAAAATTGTTTGAAAAACAAAACAAAATATGTTGAGGTCACGTCAAATGACATGCTCTCAACACACAAATAAATCGCAACAATTTGTCATGTTGTAAATTGACACACAATTTTTGAGAATTGGACAACAAACACAAAATTTTGTAACATTTTGTTGACATTTTGTCAATATTTTGGCAACAATTCCAATAAAGCATCACTTGTAAAAATAAATTTAAATTGAAAGAAAAGCATGTGAATATTATTGTTGCCCTTCAATTTTTTATTACATGCATGTAATTTTTTGTAATAAAATTTTTATGTCATGACATCACCATCTTTCAATAATTGCAAAGAATAATTCTGACATGTCTTGATACATCTGATATCAGTGTTGGTGTACATGTTGGTGTTGGTATCATAAAATTTGAGATGTCATGACATCAATTTTTCAACTAAGGTAAGAAGAAAAGGTAACAAATGATTTAGAACATAAGATGGAAACTTCTCACTGATGGATCTTGCAAAAATCTAATTGTTGCAGTAAAAATGTGACATGATTGATGAGAGTAAAGATTGTATTGAAGATTTAGTGGATATAAATGTTTATGATGGATGTCATTCTGATTATGCAAACTCAAAGGAGTTCTATGGAACAAATGCCAATGAATAGAATGCAAATCAATATGATGCTGCCACATAAAGCAGAATAATTCAAAAATGACAAGAATTGTACAGTGATGATGAATCAATGTTAAATTAGTAATTGATAAAAAAGCCTCTCAGTTAACTATTTTATTAACTGTGCATTTGTGTTCTTTTTGAATCTAGCATGTAGTGGTTGAGGATGTGGTTGAGTCCAACAAGAAATCTTACATACATGAGAAAGGTTTTTAAATCACTTGCATGCCCAACTATGCTGCTTGCTCCATTGAAATGACTGCCATTTTGTTATAATTATATCTGCAAACAACCCTTGGATAAGTGAGATCTCTACCAAATACAGAGTAAACAGTCTCTGAGATCATACGAATTCCATATTATTGCGAACTTGTTATTTATATTGCCCCATCCTGTAACTTTGATTTCATGTCAAACACACTCAGGTATAATGAAAATGAAATGGTAGTTTCCTATCAGGAGGAAATTGAAATAAATTTGTTACAAAGGGATCATATTACCAACAATCAAAAACCTACATTACATGGCATTAATTGGAATTTTTCAAAGAAAAACTTTTTAGGGCAGGATACTTCTTCTTGATTGCTGCTACATATCTTGTGATAATCTCCTTACTCAGAACAACCCTTAAAGACTCAATGTCACAATTTGCCATAACTAAACAAATCTTGTCAAATGTTAATATATTGTAAGGTTTGACATAGTCATACAAAAATTTTGATGCAAAATAGCCATGATCCATAGGTACACATCTCTCCCAACACAAGGGCTATATAGTCATCAATCCTGACATTACATATTGCATGGATAACTCTTCTTTATACTTGTCTAAATTAATGTATTTTTCAATGAATGATGAACAAGCATAAAATGTTTCAAATGCTAGAAGATAACATTAAATTAGTTAATAATGATTCACAATCACCTTTGGATGATTCAAAAATAGGAATTGTGGGCTTAAGATTTGATGAAACAATGAATAAAAAATCATATACCTCAGAATAGTTAGTATCACAAGGATTCCATGATGATGATTGACTGTGCTGATGTAATGTTCTGTGAGATTCTTACTCAGATTTCCATAGAAATCTGCAACCATTAGGCATCATGGTGGTTCAATAATTTTGCAGTACTATCTCCAAATCAAAATGATCTAGAAAAAACAAAATACACGTTTGGCATTGTTCCTTTTGGTCTTGATTAGTTACAGATTTAAAACAGGCTCCTTTACTTGAAAATTTGGAGTATCATCCAGTGCTAATACCTGAACCAAAATTTCCATTTTTACAACATGTCTTTCATTAAAATCATTTTACTTGCCTGTTTTGGGATATAACTGTTATTATCTGCTGACATAAAAATGCTTTTTTTGATGATTACATCTTCACCATATTCAGTGAAAATCTTGTAATATATGTCCACATGCTTGGCAAATCATTGGTAGTGATGATTTTGGTCATGAAAATAGCCCATACATTGTCAACATGCACAATTATTGGAAGCTTGACCTTGATCATTATACTCTGCAATAGTTGACCATTTTCATGATCTACTTCACCACTTCTGATGCAGCTACCCTCTATACCTCAGAACTTGACAATGCTATTCATAGTAAGCATTGGACCTCAAACTAAAAGGGTAAATTAAACACATAAAGAAACTAATCTCTAAAACTGGAGCCACTTCTTCTACTGTAAAGATAGCCACAAAATCGCTATCACAATAACCAAAACAACTTAACTCCTATAGTTGTACACTTCCTTAAATGGGTCTAATCGTCAGTCCAAAATCTCTAGCATCCATATCATACTTGGTAATTTGATGCATTTCCATGTATGCTGCCCTTTTAGTAGTATTAAGGTTTGGAGAGCTCCCCAACTGCATTTGCAATGTCTGTATGTAAATGTTTGACTAGATTAAGCAAAATCCCTTCACGTGAATGGTATTGACTTTGTTTCTCTGATTAAATTTTCTTTCCTTCATTTACAGGACCAAAAATTCAAAAATTAAGATTTCTAGGAGTCTTGGTTTGGTGTCACATGTTAATAATTGTTCCCAAACACTTGCCTAAAGATGGGGTTTTCCTTGCCATGATTTTGTTCTCTCAAATTGAATAATTTTTTCAGGGAAATAGTTGCTCAAAACATTCTCTACAAAAGGCCAATTACTTTATCAAATGTTCAATTGTATCCTCAATTGCCTCAGGATGACCCAAAGCAAAGGTCAAACATAGCAACAAAGATAATTCCCATTTCATACTGTTTCTGAAATAGACACTGGTCAATATATTTACTATTAAAGCCCACATCCACTATTTTTACTTTGACCAAACACTACCAATGCATTGCAATTATATTGACTTTAGTTACATTATTCAATAACACCTTTATCTATGAATTTTAGCAATCTATAGCCAAATATAATATTTTCCACAGCTCTGCGTCATATTCATTATTCATGTCAGCATCCCAATTTATCTAAAACACAATTTTCTTCAAATCTTAGAAGTGAGGGATTTAAATAATCCAATGGTATTGATGTAGTGGGACAGGGAAGGCATAGAATTGATAGGATTAGAATGAATCATGAGTTTGATCTGTTTTGTGGAGGTAACAAGGGGGAGTTATAGTTGGTGCTGATAGGGAGCAGAGATTTGTGAAAGAAGAGTAATGATTGAAAATTGTGACAGGGAGGGTACAGAATTGAAGGTGTTTGCAAAAGTTTATTGAGTTCATTGGGGGAAGAGAATGGTTTTATGAAGGAATGGAGAAGGAAAGGAAAAAGAAAATAACAAGGGATGATTGTTGTGGAAGGCAGAAAAGGGAGGAACATTGAAGAGTACAGCATGATGAATCAAATTGATCATTTAGAAAAGATTATGAAGTAGTGAATGGTTTACTTTACCCCAAGAGACTAAGATCTAAATGCATCATTGAAAGGATGTAAAACACCTGTGCATGGACCTGCAGCCACTAATATGATGACTCCCATATTCTCTTGCTACACACTTTTATTTGACACAAATGTAGGTTGGACATGAGTTGTAGTGAAGGAATAAAACAAAGACATTTGAGCCAATTGTTAATCAACTTATAAAGAAGAAATTTTTGGTTAATGAAAGTGATAGATGAGCAAATTTTGCACTTCATTTGTCAGATCATCATTTCAGAAAATTTGTTTAACTTTTCATTCTTTTTTCATAAAAAATCTACTAGCTCATATTTTCAGAAAAAATTCCATGTATTGATGTAACAAGGCTAAAGATCAAACAGTGAAGGAGGTCATGAAGGTTTGTATGTTGAGTGCTTTGAAAAGAGATTGATCAAGTTAGAGGATGCATAGAGACAATATAGTTGGAGGATGAAAGCAGAAAAATTGAATTCAAAATACCTGATAAATTCTGAACAATCAAAGCTAGGATATTTTGGATATGAGAGGCATGGGTATCTAGATCACTTTCCCAGGTATGATCTAGTTATTTGCAGTCTTGTGTTAAGGATTGCCCCTGGTTGGTTTTCAAGAAGTCCATGACTAATGTAGACAATGATTCTGTTATAAATGGACATCTCAGGAAGAACTTAGTGCATTTATTCATTCTGAAAATTGCCATAATTGATGTGGAAGAATCAGAACTGTGGAGGGATTGTCAGTGAATAAGTCAAATGAATTATTTGAGGAAGAAAAGACAGCTTTGGATAGGTTGGTTTAGAGTGATATTGGTCCAACATGATAATTCTGATACAATTTTGTCCAATATTTGAAATTCATTTTTACAAAGGAATAGCAGAGAGTAAGTTTTATTTGAAAGTATGCAAATCAATAATCAATACATTGAACAATTTTTGTATGTGTATGAAAATACCAAATAAATTGCAAAAAATGAAATAATCATTCCTGCAAGTGAATTCATGTTCATCTTTCTCAATTTCATTCTGTCAATGTAGCCTTTTTGAGAACAATCTTACAGATTTATAAAAATTCTGTTAAGATTAGTATTGAAGACATGTTTGTTTAACACAATTCTTAACACGGTAAAAGTAAACATGGCAATGTTATTAGTGCAAGACATATTATAGTCATTGCAATGTCTGACTTAATGACTTTGGTACTGTTGGAGAAGATGCAAAAAGTCATGAAATTTTTGCAAGATAATATGGAATGGCAATAAAGAAAATTTAGCAAGAACATCATTTTTCATACATAATGGAATATACTATATTATAGAATAAGTTTTGTTTGAACTTTCAATTGTTTTAAGTGTCATATTTGTTATCACAAATAGTAAGTGTTGTAGAGTAACTGAGTTAACTATCACTAATAATATATATCATAGTTAATTATCAAATTATTTACTATTCCACAAGCTACTCTTTGATGAGGTGTTGCTCATTTAGCTCTTGCTGTATGATGCTCCAGTACTCAAAAGATTAATATAAATATTTTTGTAGGGTGACAATATTGAACACTCTTTTAATAGGAATGCTTACTTAAAATTTACAAAAATGATTTTTATTGCAATAGGTAATTGTCACAGATATCAAGTAGATTGATCTCTAGACACCATGAATAATATGTTCCATCACAAGCTATTGCCAACTATCACTGACAATAAATGTGATAAAAAATAACACCAATGTTAAGTTTGATATTGCTATCTATCACAATGATAAAAAACACCATATATGATGTATACCAATAGATTATCTTCCTTGGAGATCTAAAAAGAATACATATGATGCTGGAATGTTGTGTCCAAAAACATCACTTCACTCAGACAAGTCTCAAATCAGTCCTCACAATGTGTTGTGAATAATATCTGGAATATTGCACCAGACATAACTATTTTTGTTACTCAAATAGATATGATTTTTGTTTGTTTGGGACATTTTTCCAGTAGTGATAAGCTTTGACTTTTTCATATTTTTGAGGTTTTTCCAGTCATGTTTCATTGCAGTAAAAGTCTGTTGTCTTGATCATAAAGATTATGAAAATCTACTCCTGCACTTTCATTCCATTCAATAATTTTCATTTGAATAATTTTTTAGACAAAAGCACAATTAGTTCTTCCTCAATTTGTAAATTATTCAGTTCTAGGTGATAAGAATCGTGACTTATAATGCACTTTTGTTGAATGAAAT
>JALLPE010000939.1:0-13871 GCA_036940025.1 Conticribra weissflogii | reverse complement strand
GACTAATCAAAGTAATTCTCAAGACTCGGAAAGAGATTAGTCTTTAAGAATAATCATTAAAAAATAATTGATATTTTTTAGGATTGTTCCAGAATTGGTTTTCATGAGATGTTTCAAATTGTGTTGACAAACATTTCTTCTTTGACAGAGGCTATCAATTTTTGTTCAAAACCTCTTGGCCCTTGCTAGCGATAGGCATAATTTAAAACAAATTTGTCGGTGCCATTGTAATAAAAAAACTGTCTATTCTCTTCGATTGCGATGAAAAAACACGAACAATCGTGAGTGGGCTCTGAGGATGGGGAACATTCGTACGCCCGCAAATATCACGAAAAAAGTTAGCCGCATAAGAACCCAAAAACAAGCACTGACAGCGCTTTCTTAGATCATTTCATCCCTCTCGCCAGATCCAAAGTTTCTTTTCCCCACCCGAGGCTTCACTCACCACAAGGTAAAAATTTTATAAAAAAGATAGAATTGGATTGCTCTCGCGCCTCGCTTGGCTATCCACCAAACAAACTAGGCATGTGTTCTTTGTTTCACCACTCCGTTGGTGCGACATTTCATCTCCCTGCTCATTTACTGAGTGCAATCGCATCTGCGGGTAGAGGTCAATCACAAATCATGTCGAAGTCGATAGATTTCTCTGTGACGGTCTTAGCTATGTTCAGCAATCGAATTGGCAATGTTGACATAATTGATTTCTCAATTTCTGCCAAACCGCATTAAAAATGGCGGAGTGTTTACATTAGATCGTGCCCAACTTAGTCATCATGCAATTATCTTGTTTGCTTTTGTTTCTTTGCCTTCTGGCGAACAAAGCCATCCATTCGTGTTTGAAATACCTCAGACCACTCGTTGATTGATAAGCAATTGAATGCATCACCAGAGGAGAAGTAGTTTGCATTCATCAATTTTCAGGATAGACTCTTATCTGTTTCTTTCTTGTGATCGTTTGTTTAATGCAGCCTTCAGGGCTTTCATGAGTTCAACCTATAAAGAAAATCAAGATGAATAGCCGGAACGTAGGTGTTCAAACACCCAAAAATCTCATCATGTTTTGAATCTATCCACATTAGCCAGAGGGAATTGGGATTTGTCATTAACACCTAAATCATGGGCAAATACGAAAGTGAAATCCACACATTGTGCGAAGAGGCGAAATGGGAGGAGCTATGTGTAAAACTTAACTCAATTCTTTCATTCAAAGAGGCAGAGAATCATGGAACTGCAGGCTATTGGAATAACGATTTTTTACATAGTTACGATGATGATGACAACTCAAACAAAAACCATGATAATTGGAATAAACCTCATGATAATTATGATGAGAAATACAGCAACCTCCACAACCACCCAGGATTGAGAGATGCCATGAAAAAGAATCGACAGCGAGGAAGCATGACACAACTAACTTGTACAACAACATCATGCGTCTCAACTGACCCGTCAGAGACAGGTGAATCTTATCTTGGTGATAGGAGAGGAGTGTCGTCACAAGAGGAAGAGTGTTCTCACGACGGAACTGGTTTAACTGATATCGCTAGCAGTAGAAGTTACAGCGAACGTGTGGAGATCAGCAGGCACGACATTTTGAACAGTCAAGCAGAAAGTTGTACATCGGAATCAGTCGTTCACAATTATAACACGCAAATTTCATTACCGCAGTCTAGGAACACTGATCACAACGGGGAATACACTTCAGCATCAGACTTTTCAATATCACCGACGAGATCTGATCACGATAGACATGCTGAATGTATTAAATGTCTCCAAGATCAGTTGGTTTCGCGGGAAGGTCAAAATCGATGGACTCCATTGATGATTTGTTGTGTGCACGCCCCTTCACAAGTAATATCTCTTCTGACGAAAGCGTGTCCTGATGCTTGCGCAATACCGGATCGAAGTGGGAGCCTACCTTTGCATTTTGGCTGTTGGAGACATGCAACACTGTCGGGATATCGGAAAGAGTACCAGCATACTGGAGATTGCTTGAACGGGCAAGGGGAGATCTATCGCGAAGAAAACGCAGTTGCTTCGGATGCTGATGACATATCGATAGAAAACGAAGCTTGCATTGTTTTAAGTATCCTTATAGCTGCGTTTCCTGAAGCTTTGGCCACTGCGAACAGATGGGGCCACACTCCGCTTCATTCGTTATTTGAATCCGTTCGTTCGCTAAATTCGCCGAAGACTGTCCGTCTAGAAGGAAACGAGAGTGGATATTGTTTGGCAATCGTGGAAACTTTGTTGGGGAAGTGGGATACAGAAATTTGGGATTACTTGCAGTCGAACTCTTGCGTCATGAGTCAAGATGGCGTACAAGCTCTGAAAGAGGCCATTCAATCAGACGTTAAACGTGCTTTACGTACCCGAGACACAAAAGGAAGACTTCCTCTCCACTCAGCTGCTGGTTGTCAATGGGCCAATGAGCAGATTTTCAGAGCATTAGTATTGGCATTCCCAGCAGCTGCTTGGATACCCGTTTTTATGCCAGTCAACGATCTCGAACGAAGCTCTGGACGATCTTCGACAACATCATTTTCTTGGGAAATAAATGGTGTAATTATTGAGGAGGACAATGAAGAAGACGAAGAGAATAGCCACAACAACTCCATCGAAGGACTGTTTCCTCAATCTGGTGGGTGCAAAGGAAAAGATCTCGCTGTAAGAAATTTTGTCGATTGACCATACTGCGCTGTTTCATTTCAAACATCTCCATGCTCATCAATTTCTTCACCGTCGGCACCTCGTAAAAAGGTACACATACTTCACAGGAAGTTTCTATCACCAACCTTGCCCACTGCAAAGCATAGATCATTGCATGGTGGATTGGATTCTCAAGAGGACGATTGTGTGAAAAGCTGCGGCACGGACGCCTCAGTATTTTTAGATGAACGGCATTGCGGAGAAGTCTCTGCGCTACTGGAGCCGATTGTATCAGCATGGTTCAACCTCACTGATATCTCATCTCGTATGGATGTACGTTCAGCATGCGGAGCAACTGGGTCTGGGCAGTGTAGTGATTCAGAAGGAAATGAATCTCCACTAGTATCTCACTATTCTTCCATCGCAGCTTCATTATCATCCACATTGTTACCACTCCACATAGCTGCGATACATGGCGTATCATTTGAAATATTACACGGATTATGTTCTGCCTATCCAGAAGGGGCACGCATTCAAATCAAATCACCGTTGCACACGGATCGTCCTAACATCTTACCAATTGAGCTCTTCGAAGAAGGTAATTTTGATCGCCTCCTTTCTCCAACAACAGTTTTAGTGCTTGTTTCTGATACATGTCTTTGATTTAATTTTGAAGGTCGAGCAGGTCACGAAGTCAGCGGAGCATGTAATTTTTCATTCCCCTACCTCATGGCTGAATATTTTCGGCGATCGGATCTTCTCTTCTCTTATTTTCCTGAAGCTGTGTCAAGTAAAAATATTCAATACTGCAGGGACGAGGCCCGATTGCGAAGATTCGAAGAATTAATACGAGCAGAGGCGCATGATCCAAACCCAGATTCCCTCTTTTCCGACATGGCTGGGTCTGTTTGGCTGTTCATGTGTCGGAGTGGAGGTTCAAAACCAGAGGATCAAGGCGGAAACGGCAAAAGAACTCGTCATCTCAATTTTGCAGCTGCGATTGGACGTATTTTGGATGGTTTAGGATCCCATTCACTTCAAAAATTGTCTAATGTAAGAACCGTTTCTAATCCAGAAGGTGTCCGCATTCATTCACTAGCATACACGGGGCGTTCGATTCTAGAGGAAGCTCGAGAGCGTGCTCCAAAGAGGAACATGAAAGGGATGCTCAATGAGTCATTCTTTTTTTGTTCTATGCTGTGTTTCCTCAATGCCCGAGACGCCTTATCATTTTCATCAACATGCTGGAAAGCGCGAGCGAGAGGAGTAAGGATATTACCAGCGGTTTCCGCAAACGAATTGGACACAATGGATTCAATTTGGTCATCGGATTTTCCTCGTCTCCTCCTCCCCGAAGTGGGGAAAAGGCAACACGAGGAGAGGAAAGTTTTAAAGCAATGGCAAAAATTGGATCTTCCTTGTGTACCGAGTTGCACACACACAGTCCTAATCAGTTATGATGTGCACTTCAACAACTGGGACAACGGAAAAAAGATGGAAGGAGGCGGTTTGTTCGTTGTACGAGAAGGTCGTGGGAAGGTGACGATGCCCATTTGTACATCTTTGGCACTGGATACACTTGAAAATGTGGTCAGTTCCGTGCCAAATAACGAACCTTACGACAATGGCAGTCTGCGACTGTCAGTATTACACAGCCCTGGACGCTCTTATGCGCTTTGGGTGTATGGCTACGAAGGGCAAACGACAACCATAACAAATTTAAGAGTTCAACAACTCGTGTATTCATGCGATTCAAATGGTCTCAATCCAATTCATACGCTGATAATCCAAGGAGAAAACCAACAAAATCTCAGAGAACAAATTTTAATGCTTGTCAGTGTTGGCTTCGGCTCATCAAACACTAAAAACGCCGTAGGAGAGTTACCAATACATTACGCCCTGAAAGTTGGAGCGCAGGAGAGGTGAGTTTTCTTTTACTTTTGTGACCTACGAAGTGACATAATGCTTTCAAGAATAGTTTTTTCGAACGAGAACACCGCACTCACGATCATACCACTCTTGGCATTTCAAGGACTCTTCGATACCTCATTGAAGCACATCCTTCAGCTCTTTTGTACGTAGATAATAAAAGGAGGACACCCCTTCACGCAGCATTTGACCTGCCTGATGGAAAACACCCTCAACTTGGCATCATTCAAGCACTGCTAACACCTCCCGGAGTTTCCGCCGCTCAACTAAAGGTAAGTTTCTTTGATTGGGTGCGTTCTTGTTCCACTTAATGGAATTACTTATTCAACATCTTTGCTTTTACTTTTACGCCTGAAGGATTCAAGCGGGCGGCTACCATTGCATATTGCTGCGGAAAAAGGGGTGGGAGAAGGTGTGCTGCGTTTGTTGGTGGTGAGTATCAGTGAAAGCTAACAAATGAAGGTAGAAGAATCTATTTTTCCTGAATTTTACTTTTTGTTCCTCACTCCAGGATTCATACAAAGACGGATGCTACCGTCAAACAGGTAGGTTGAGTTTGATAAGAATCTGTGTCCTTTCTTGACTCATTACATTTGCAATACTGCGAACAACATTGATTGCTTACTAGCCTCGTTCACGCTCGCTCTGAATCCAGACACCGGAGATCTCCCGTTGCATCTATTGGCAAGGAGCGGGAAGGCAACCCAGACAACTATTGAACTACTGACGAGACCAATCATGGATAACGCTACAATTTGTTCGTATGGAGGTAGTGAAGGCGTAAACCTCCCATTGCATATAGCATGCCAATTTCGATGCCAATATGATATCATTGAGGGCCTTCTTAGTGCTTACGGCGAAGCGGCTCGTATTCGCCGACATTCTATAAAATATGGTGAAAAGTCAACTCGTGGGCCTCGACACAAGAAGCCCGCCGAGTACGGTAAGGAAAATTATGCAAACTTGGGTTTTATTTTCTTGAATTAATTTCTCGTTATGATCTCACTTGAGTGATAACATTTGCCTTCACATGTATGAACGAAGCACTTGCGATATTTGAAGAAGGACGGGGCGTCGTAGAAGGGATGTCATTAGGTAAAGAAGTATCGAGTGCAGTGAAAAGAAGAGACTCCATTAAGAAGAATAGATCAGCATACAGAACTCTTGGCTTGGCAGACTTCGACTTGAGGTCTGATTTGATCTTTGTTCACAATCCTGATGTTCCGAAAACGCAACTCCCGTTCATGCCAACATTCTTTCGCGACGAACCCGACAGAATAGAGCGTTTGAAGTCTGTCATCAGAAGAGAAGCAATTGAATGCAGCAGCCAAGTGGCAAATTTTGCAACTGAAAATGTTGCACTGATAGAAATGGCAAAGTTGGCATGGAGTTGGATGTGCTGTGACGACAACTACGCCACGGGTGAGTAGTCGACTTTTATGAGTTGTGGAAGTAATTGTACATTTTCTGATGATTTTTTTATCGTTCACCCCCCGATGTCTTTGTAGTTGTTTATGAAATTGTCAACTCACTTCCGAGACCGGCAGTCGATTTCTTGTCAAAAGTAGAAAATCCCAAATCCGTATCTGGAAGCTCAATAATCGAATCCCCTGCAACAAAATGTGGCATCATGATAAAATCTCGCCTTAGCTTTTTAAGGAGATTTCTTCTAGCTAATGGATCAGCTCCAATACATAAATCTGATACCTCAATGATTTTGCGTGCTAAAGATATCGGAGCAATGGAAGAGTTCATTTTAATTCAGGATCGTCTTGGAGACTACGAACCTGACATCGACGACTACTCCCATTCATGTGGGACAGTCTATGGAATACAGAAGAATTCGGTTGAAATTAATTTGTTATTAAGGTAGGTTGCATCATTAAGTTTACTTCTACTTTTGAATCAATTTTACCCTACAAATCACCATTTCCATTTTTTATGAGAACAGATTTGCCCAAAAAATCGGTCTCGACCGATCATTCGTCATGGATGAAATAGAAAGGTTGACACAGCAATATTCCGATGTAGAAGACGAAATGTCGAAGTGCTCACTTCTATCAGAAATTGAAGATGTTAGGCACAACGGAGTAAAACAAGTGGTATTTGACGAGTTTTGTAGATTGCATGGGATCGACAAAGCAGGGCAACGTGACGTTGTAATAAAATTTATGAAAAGCGAACGTAGTTTTCGACTTGAACAGAATTGTCGGACTCTACTTGAAGAAAGCGATAAATCAAATCACACAGTACCAATGTTGTTATCATTTTCATTAGACGAAGAAGATGATGACGAGCGAAGCGCCGTGAAACACATCCACCTTTCGGGTTTTAAGTACGGAATCGTTATGCGTTGTGCTGACCGCGACCTGGGGGATATTTTGTACCGAGAGAATACGAAACCGTCATATTTGCGAGATAATGCGAGAAGAATTGGAGAAACGTTACAAGCTTTGCACGAAAAAGGTATAATTTTGGCCGTGAATTAACAACTTGGGTCTGATTTGGTTGTTGTTTCACCTATTGCTCAATTTCTTTGTTTTCTGTTTTCTCATTCTACAGGAATGATTTACCTTGACTTGCAACTGAAAAATATACTTAGATGCGGAGATCAAATGCTTCTATCTGACTTTGGCAGCTCTTTGTGTCTGAAGGCAACTGATATGCCAAACAACATCGGGGGGTGTTCTACCAACATTTGTCCTAGCTTAATGCCACCCGAAATGGTCGCAAAAATTCCTCTGGGGACAAGCCTTGCCAATTTCAGTGAGTATTGGAGCCATGTATCAAGCGATGCGACTATTATGTGCGCATTTTCTCCTCACGAAAGGCAGGATATATCTGATTGCATCGAATCATTGCTGCTGACTTCAAGATTACCGCGAATAAACATTGGCAATTTTGACAAAGACAAATTAAGCCCGTCTGGTGAATGGAAAGAAACTATTTCATCATCACTGGAAACACTTGATTTCGAAGATTTACCTCGAGAGTTGTCTTCATGCTCTTCAGTGTTCGAATTTTTTGAAGTTTGGCAGAGGATGCAATCGAATCTTGTTTTATGGGAAAGAGTTGTTAGACCTAGAGTGGACGAAGAGAAGGAAATAGCGTATGCACTGAAAGTTTTTGATGATAGACCCGATGCACCCCATCAGATATCTTTGTTGCCGTTCAAACTCTTGGTACCTTCTGTCAAAGTGGATGTGTGGATGTTCGGAATATTTCTTTACGAGCTCTGCAGTGGAGGGAATCCCTTCCATATTGGGTATCAAGGCGACTTGCGCGGTGCGGATGCATTCGAAAAACTTTACAATTGGAACGAATCCTCGGCGACGAAGAATATCGATGAAAACATCCATGACCCTCTAGCTCAAGATCTCTTGCGTCGCATCCTGTTGCCGGAAAGTAAACGACTACCAGACATAGCTTCTGCATTGAATCATCCATTTTTCAACCCGAAGTCAATAGAAGCTGAACGATTTCTGGAAAAATTCGACGAACGTCAAATCCTTCGTAATGAGACTGTCATCATGAAGAAGATTTCGAATCGAACGCGTGCATTAATAAATGATTCGATGGAAAAATATTGTAAGATTGGATTTGCCACAGAGCAAGTTACAATCCCAACATCCTTGGTTGTCCTCCCTTATGATATCAAATGGAACGATCGACTGAAAAGGCCGATCGTTTCTTCAAGCGGTAATATTTCATCAACGGTTGAGAAGCTTGGCAGATGTTTACTTGAAATCAACAAAGCCACCGCTCGGCTTTCATTTTGGATAGCTATCAATACAAAAATGAGAGGCGAAAATGGCGATGAGTTCAAGAGTCAGATGAAGCACTGGCTAAAACGGGCAAGGAGCGATCCTCGTGATATCCAAACTATTGCTGTTCAGATAGTTGAGTCAATTGAATGCAGCATAAGCTACACAGGTCTTTGCGAAGAGGTCCTTACATTGGATAGCAGCATATCAAAAGCGAAGACTTATATGAAAGGTGAGCTAGTCCTTAAATCTCTCTGTCGTTTCAGCCTGTTTTATTAGGGAACTCATGATTTTCAACATAATACTGTTTTGCATTCCATGTAACTTGATTTCCGACCTAACATTCAATTCATTCTTGAAGATCCAATGAGAGCCGCACGTAAGGCAATTCGAGAAAACTTGGATGCGATCATTGAACTGTATGAATCCATAACTTTGTATTTAGTCGACGAAGTCGAAATGATACCGAAGTGCGCAACTGATAGCAGGGAGGGTATTTTCCCTATCCGACTTGATACTAACACAGGTCTATTAAGGAATACGCTTTTGCCATTCATGAACATTTGTGCAATGAAGGCTTTGGCTATGGGGAAATTCGATGGAATGAAAGGTCTTTTAGGCCTTCCACCAACATTTAAAACTCCTGAATCATGGAAGGTAACCAAAGCAGGACTAGTGCATACCGCCGATGACCCGCGTAGCCTTGAATTATTTACATCCCTTCAAAAATTTCTCCGCAAATCAGATCTGGAAGCTTACCTAAGTAGCGAAGATGTTGCTTCCAATTCGTCGAGAGAAAGCTTTCATAGCGGCAAGAGTTCATCTCATGAGGAAACAAGTACCGTGGCATTATCCATTTTGGGAAACACCACCATTGATATTTCACCCGGAGATCATGCGAGTGACTCCATCCCAATGACAGAGCTCGAAGCTCTGTTTAGAGATTTTGTTCCGAACAGATCGTTTTGCGGCCTCAAACGAGTAAGCACAGGTGACAAGGATAGTCCTGGAATTTGGACAAGCCAGGAAATCATATCTCAGTGGGAGGGAGAAACAGAGATCATTGAATTAGAACACCAGCTGCAGAAGTTGAAAGCAGATCTAGAGAAAAGAAGGGAATCCGAGATCCGACTCAAAAATGTCTTGGATAGGCTAGAAGCGCTCAAGTTGAGAGACGAACAAATTCGTACAACAGTTGAAGACAAAATGCCAACAGCGATAGGCGACAGTTGTCCAGATCTACCCACGAGCGAAAATTGTCCGCCGCATTCAACATCACAAGAAAGTAAAATAGCGTGCAATAACGGGAACAGAGGAAATAATGCCAACCCTCTCTGCGACACCGTGAACGGAAAGATAGAGAAGAAGAATAAGAAGAAGAGGAGATTTCGTCCTTGGTTTGGAGCTTGTTAATTTGTAGATTCTAGGATGTTCTCGCGTAATTTATTCAATACCAAAATAATATATAGTCACCACCAACACAGCAGTAAACTAAGTTATGAAGTCACAACAACCAACTATTATGAAAAATGATTCTGAAGCCAACCTTTTTTAAATCGACACAACAAGGTAATTCCAACCTCATCTCATCCTCCGTCTCCTTTCATCCCGCTCTAAACGGAACCAATTTGCAGTCTTCTCCAAACCTGCTTCTTGAGTCACCGCCGACACGAAACCCATGCCTTCCTTAGCACCACTGGGGTTGCAGCTCGATTCACGAATATCCCCCACCCGGGGAGCCAAGTGAGTAATTCTGGATGTGGATTCCATGCTCTTCTTTACTTGACCGGCAAGAGTATTGATTGTGATTGATTTTCCAGTGCAAACATTGTAAACAGAGAATGTCGCCTGCGTCTTTACTGTGTCAGGACTTGGCGTTGTACCGCTTCCATTGCGCCCTCTCGAGCTGCCGTCATCGTCTTCTTGCAGCAATGCCATGACAATGGCCCTAGCCACATCTTTCACATACACGAAATCCCGGGTCATTTCACCATCTCCCAAAATGGTAATATCCATATCATTCACTGCCGCTTCCAAAAAGAGACTGATCACTCCGCTATAAGGATTTTTTGGATCTTGCCTCGGTCCATACACGTTGAAGAACCGCAAAGCAGTGGCACTTGCCGCAGGCAAAGCGTCGGGACCGTCATTATGTTCATTTTGCCTTTCGACAAATGCTCTCATTAGACCTTCCATCCTGTATTTCGTGTCGGCATAGGGCGAAAGTCCTCCATACGGAGCAGATTCTTGAAGCGGCAACAAAGACGGGTCCGGATCACCGTAAATGGCCGCCGAAGAGGCCGCAACAACTTTCCGAATGAGTGGCACAGAATGATGCTTGTTCTCGTTTTGTTGCACATTCCTCTGTTTCTCCTTCTTCCCATTGGCATTGAAACCAGAAGCCAACATAGCGACCCGGTGATTGTACTGTATGATCCATTCCAAAACCTTCTCCGACCCACCGTAATTGATTCTTTCATACTTAGCCGGATCATTCATACTTTCTGCCACGGATATGGCGGCTGCCAGATGAATGACATGTGTAAAATATCTATCTCCACCATCTTCCAATCCATTCTCATTCTTATTCTTCTTGCGAGTTTTCTTCAAATTCATCTTATGTTTCCCATTCCACGGAAAAGAGCTACCGTTCTCATCATCACCCTCCGGGAGAGGAGGCAAATCCCCCACGACGGTAATATCATTCGGAACCATCTCCATGTCCACGTATGCATTGTGATTATGGCCATTGCTCTCATCGTCTAGTATGGTCACGTGAAATCCCCGATGCAATAAGAGATCAACGACGTGAGAACCGATGAAGCCGAGTCCGCCCGTGACGAGAACGGATTCTCCGGGGTGGGCGGTACGAATGTCGCGGAATTCGCGAGGGGTCAGGTAGGCCATTCCTTTTTTCGGTGGAACCAGTTCATTTTCATTGACGGTTTCTCCGATGGCATTGCTGTTACTACTATTTTTATTACGGGAGAATTTCTTGTTGGGTAATCCATTGGAATGTGGTAAGGAGATGTCATCGTGTCTTATGGAAGTTATGATGGCAATTAAGAAGACAGCGAGAGTGGAGAAGAGGAATGCGAGGCCTCGTTTGGTTTTGAGGAATTTGAGAGATGAGTGTATTATGCCGCCGTCTGGTTGGTTTCGGACGTGTTTGTTGTTGGAGTACATATTGTCCAAATCGTTCTCGCTGTCCCAAGGATCTGCGTCGGATATTTCAAGACGTGCCGGAGAAGTTGCTGGCGGTGCCGTTTTTGTACTATTCTTGCTGTTGGAACTCATGTTTTTATTTCTAGAAGAAGACTTCGTTACATCGATGTTTCCAGAGGTGGATCTGTGAAAATTCGACTGAAGTTGCTGCTTATCCTGCGATTGGAAGTGACTCTGGTGATAATATTGTTGCTGGTATGATGTTCTCTTCTGATTCACAGATAGTAATGACGAGTCTTGCTTTGCGCTGGATCCGGATGTTGGCGACAATGAATTTTGATCTGACGAATGCTCCTCTTGAACTACTACTTGGACAGTCGACCGGAGTCGGGCATACGTCCTTGTCATTTGATGCCGGTATCAGAACGACTTTGAGTAATATGTTGAGTATGGGAATACGCGATTCGTGATCGTTGCGGGCCTTGTTGATGAGGAAGATGGTCGATGCGAACTTTTCTTGATAATGGGCCAGGCGGTGGCCACTGTGAGAGGATGGAACTCAATGTAGTATGAATAAGATGACAAATTTATTTCACAACAAATGTAAGGAGAGGTAACTATCCAAACCTGACCACTCTTTCGAGTACTGTATGGTACTATATTCCTTGAAAAAACTTACATGCGTTACAAAACTCTGATTGTATATACAATATTATATTATTTTATTAGAAGAAGTACAGTAAGAGAAGAGGTGGGGAGAATGTGGCGATCTTCTCGCTCTTAAAATCGCTAGTAGCATCTTCCGTTCTCTAAGGAGAGAGTGACTGGGGTAAGTACTCTTTCAAGTGGTATTGTACAGTGAAATTTCTGGTCTTGAGAGGCTTCAGGGTGTAATGAGGCAATAGAAGGATAATAATACATCCACATTCTAAGATTACATGTTTGATTTAATTACAAACTATTTTCTTTTTTCAAATGAAATAATATGAACATAAATTGGTATTTCGGAATATGTTTCGTGTAAACACAGCTAAATTAAAAACAAGAAGAGTGTATCTAAAAATTTCAACGCACGGCATGGACTAATGTTCTCATCTTGTGGTCAATTTTTGTGGACATAATTTTGAAGAAGGTAAGTAGATAGAGTCTTTCGCACGACCGCAACAGAGAGAACACCGTTCAAGGATTCTTGCGGTTGTATGTAATACAGTACCTTCTTACGATCATGTGACGCCACTCCGAACAAAATCTTATGTACTCGAACTGAAGTACGATACGATTTTAATGAACGAGTGCCATACACCGTAAAAACTCCCTACGAGAAAGCCGCAACTAAACTGCCCAAAGATAGTAAGTACTTTTACCATTCTTCGCAAGAGATCTTTTAAGAAAATATATATATATATATTAAAATACATGATAAAAAATTCAATAGAAGGAGTGGCTTCATTATTATTTGATCGAAGTCGTGCAAATAAATCTTTAACCCTAATCAAAAAAATTTATCCTCTAGAGGACAAGTTTCAAAATTTTATGGGGCAAAAAAAGAAAACTCGTCCAATAATGGACGTGTTTTTCATTTGAACCAGAACACATGCATCATTCAACCATTTCACCTGAATCTTGGAAAAACTTCATTTGAACAAATAAACCCAATTATGATGAATCTACAAGAATCAATCACATATATCAATCATGCACTACTCCCATGATATCATTATTTCCGAACAATAGAATGCCCACTGTCCATAAATTGTCATTATCCCAGTCAAATGCACTCATAGAAAAAAACAACCATTCATAGTGTCACTTACACTATTATGCAAAGCATGGCTACAATGGAAGGAACTAATTCTCTTCAGAGTGCAGATACATGTAGTTCAGTTCAGAGTGAAGTGGGACAATCACCAAATATAGAACAATCCAATCATTCCCAACCATCAGAATCATATTGTGTTTTTGTTCCTAAACCACCAGTCATATTGCACAGTCTACTTATCCACACTCATGTGTATCAAAATAAAACACATGTCCAACAAAGTGATGTGGAATCAAACTTTACAAAAATGAATTTAAATCCATTTGATCCATTCATACAGCCAATTACTGAATCAAAAAAAATCATCATCAATAATTTATAAACATAGTAAGCAACCTAATCACATGAAAATGTCTGGATGCAGAATAATTGTATCTAGTGATCCATTTTTGTTAGAAAGTTTCAAGAAATTGACACCTTGAGTTATGGCACAACAATGGAAGGTACTGTGATAGGAATTCCAGGTTTCAGGAAGGGACTCACATTGTTGAACTATAGCTTGGAAGATTAATATCTATGGAATTTTCGAATACCCAAGTGATGAA
>JALLPE010000937.1:0-13874 GCA_036940025.1 Conticribra weissflogii | reverse complement strand
TCATGGCACAAGCTCAGGCACAGTTTCGGCAGCAACAGAATCAAAAAGGTCAGGGTCAACAAGCAGGTACTGAATGGCAAGAGTGTAAGTGATCATCAATCATATTTTGGCCACAATTTTTCAATTCCATCCAATTGTTTTAATTTATTTTCCTCCACTGCAGCGCAACAAATTCATAATAATCAATCTCTCATGGCTATGCGGCACTCTCCCACACCGAACAATCAAAACTACTCGCTGCAACAAGGAAGCGTCCAATTTGGAACTAATCATTCATCAGAAATGGATAGAGTACTACAATCAAGAATCGCAGCTTCTGCGGCAGCTGCAGGAATCCCTAGCTCCTCCCTTGAAGCGGTGTTGGTAGCTGCTTCTGCCGGCCGAAACCCACGTCTAACGGCGAACGAACGCATAGCAATGGAGTTTTTTCATAGATTAAATCAGCAAGGCGATGGTCCATCTTTCGGAAGAACTGAGGGTGGCAGGGGTGGTTGTGCTCCCCATGACTATAGGAATAGTGACCAATATCATCATGGGAGTAGATAGCATGTTGGAATGTGATCGCATGACGAAAGTCTTTCACTGGTCTGTTTGCTCTGACGTAGTCCTTGTTCAGTACTACATATTATTTGGAACTAAGACCTTTTACATTGCATTCAAATTAGTGAACGTCCAACACATGATCATAAATCATCAATTGAACTTCAACACGTTTCGATTGGTCGTGTCCCACCGAACATTCTTACATCTCATTGAACATATCACACCTATGAAAATCAAAGATACGGCAAGAAGTGCAAATGAATCTATAGAAAGGATTACCTTGCCTCCATTGTACTCAACAAGCTTCCCCCCCCCTGATTTTGTTTGACCATAGCTCAGTTTCAGCAAATTTTTACTTCCAGTGGATCCCTCATGATCAGTCCCTCTTTTGGCTAACTTGGAAGCCGCATAAAAATCATGATCGGTAGTCAAGAATTCCCAAATTTCTCGTAATGTCACGTATTCTGTTGCAAGTTTTGATTTGACATTAATTTCTCCTCTTTTTTCGTGTTCTTTGCGAGTTTCGATTGCTTCAGAAGTTAAACCGATGTTATTGCATGAAAGATAATACAAGTCGTATCCGTCGTCGTCATTATCTGCAGAAGAAGTAGATGGAGCATGGAATATCCAGTCAAAAATCGCTTTTGATCGCTCAATATGAAACTGTCATATCGACAAATCAGATTATCAGACCGTGTTTCACTTTTTTATAATAATTGAAAGTACTTCAAAAAACTGACCTCATTTGTTACAACAAGCAGTTTTCTCCATCCTGCAATATCAGTGAAGGAAGTCCTGGTGTAAAAAGCATTCGATATGGTGTCATAAGATGTAGTTTCAGCGTAAACATATTTCTCCGGTATGGGGTGACTCCCATGCTGCATCAGGTAGGCTGCAGAAGCGGTAGATTCCCACAATGGTAACCCATTGTGTGGAGTAATGAATTGGGGAAGATGTGCCGTTCCGGCCGAGAGACAGACGACTGAAGGAAGTTTCTCCTTCGTCGATTGCGAAATTTGATTTTTTTTTATGAAGTCGAAGAGCCGAGCCACTGCGTCACATCTTCGTTGAACGTAGACAGGTGGTTCCGTGGGAGAAAGGGGGACGCCTCCTCCGAGGACGAGGATGGCGTCAAGGGATTTGAGCCATTGTGAATATTCGTCATCGAGAAGGTTCGAGAAGAGTGAGTCTTCTTCTATGATGCTTCCGGGCTTGATCATAATGATGAAATGGGGAGGAGGGCGATCGGTCGATAGGTTTTGATAGATCGGCGGATCGATAATATGGAGTATAGGTAATGGACGGAGTGCAAGACGGAGAATGCATGCACGATAACGGAATTTATTGAGTTGTTTTTTGTTTTGTAATATTTGCACCAAAGTTATCTCAACAAAAATATTGTCTCCTACGCATACTGTACCTGTGACGATAATAATATATATGTATATTGAGAGACCATAAGGTCAGGTCTGGTCGCAGGTGATGACAGAAAATAATCAAACAATATAGGGTATCTTACTACTAACAACACCGTAAGTGGACACCGTAACCTTGTACGTAAATAAAGGGTCACAAGCTTGATATTCTATTCATTGCTCTCGTCTTCATGCGACAACACAACAACCAATCCTGCGGCAACCAATCTAAATTCGATTGGTAATGGCTCGCCATAAGTGTTGTGTTGTATCATAGACGAAACAATTTTTTGACCTCGCATCGAGAAAGAGATATATATAAAGAGATTGTACAATATGGATGCTCTTTTAGGAGAGGACGGGCTCCTCACTTCCCTCCTTAATTTGGGAGGAATCACCGTCCCAGCTCGAACTAAATTCATCGCAAGCACCGTCGCGACGACAACCTATTCCTCCTTGACCTTCGGCCTGTTCTCGGGGCTGGTCGGTGCAGCAACTCCAATGGGACCTCTCCTACCATTTTTGTCAGGATGCTGGATGGGTTACACTTTCGGAATCTACGCTGTGTGGAGGTCGGCGAAAATGGTTGCCGTTCGATGCGCAGAGCGATATCCTAGGTTATTAGCACATGCTTTGGAAATGGAATTCGGGGTCTGGGTTCCAATAGAGTGTGTGAATGCGCCTCCGTCGACGAATATTGGTACTAATTCTGGAAAAGAGACCGAGGAATTCAACGAGAATAATGCATCCTCTCCACGGAAGCAAAATCTTCGCGGTGATTACGAAAGAAGTAATAATTATGATTTTATGCATCCCCTAGCTTTATGGATATGTAATGGCGGCGTTGGGAGGTTATCTTGGGCGATACTTGCGGCGCAGGAATGCCAAAAATCGATCGTCGAATTGGAACGTGACCAGAGGGACCAGATAGTTGAATCCCACTATAAGAATATCATGGAAGAAAGTGATTGATATTGTACTCTTTCGACTCGATGACACCGTTTTTCACCAAAAAATTATTTGGAAATCGCTCTGAATAACCAGATCCAGCAAAAACACGCGCAACTAGAGTAGTGACAGATATATCTCACTTCATTTTCGAATTTGTATGTGCCTGTAAGTTACAAAGCGTCAAACAATTTGTGTTCGAAACAATATGTTTCAATGGCAGTTTGTGCTTGATCTCCCTGACCATAGCACACATAATATATCATACTTTGACTCTTTAGGCCGTCTGAAAGTTAAAAATGTACAGTC
This sequence comes from Conticribra weissflogii, assembly GCA_036940025.1. Classification (NCBI taxonomy): domain Eukaryota; phylum Bacillariophyta; class Thalassiosirophyceae; order Thalassiosirales; family Thalassiosiraceae; genus Conticribra; species Conticribra weissflogii. Next base: position 10,659 of record JALLPE010000937.1, on the reverse strand, counting down.
GATATAAATATTATTTTCAATCACTTTTCCATGGCTGCCGTGGCATCATCTCCCAAAGCTCCGTACAAAGCATCCAGTGAATGATTGCCGTGGCCATGGTGCTGTGTCAAACCCATTGGATGTTCTTCCAAATGTCGAATATCATTGACCCGGGATCCAAGTCGGTACCAACATCGCAATTCCGCGTCATGAATAACAGTTTTACTGCCGCACTCGTGAAGTGTTCTTGTTTTCGTTTCATAGTCACTGGGAGGCGAAGAGAGAACGTCTACTTCGGTCAATGATCCATTTTGCAATTTTCCGATGTGTTTCTCCGGAAACCCCAGCGATGATTGAAGAAGGATTTTGATGCATCCTCCATGTGAAGCCAGCAAAATATTCGGGGGGTCATTGTTTAGTGTTTGCTGGGTTGATGATGTTTGTTCGTTTAAATGCAGATTCTCGCGAACTTCCGCAATCAAATGATGGACAAACGATCGAGTTCTTCTATGTACATCTTTAGCTGATTCCCTCGGTGGTTCTTTCTTTGTTGTATGTTGATGCCAATTGGATTCGTCTCTTTCGTCATCTAAAACGTTTTCTTTTCTCCACTCAGACGCCGCTTCTTGCCACGACAGAGAAATGGATCGCCCTTCTCGCACACCCAATGCATATTCTCTGAGACGTTCATCAAGCCGCAAATCTTCAGTGTGACAAATCAAAGCACCAGAAGATGGATGTTCAGGATCACGCCCCAAGGCAATCTCTGCAGTGTTCTTGGCACGCACCAAATCGCTAGAATATGCCCTCCAAAAATAATAATTGAAATTACTCTCACTTTCTTTTGCCAATCGGACTAATTCTTCGTGGGCCATTCTGGCTTGCATTGCACCAATATCTGTCAGAGGCCAGTGTACTTGTTGACCTTGAATAATGCCCTTCGCATTTGCAGTGGTCTGCCCATGCCGTAAGATCGTAAGTCGAACAAGAATTTTGGACGCATCATTCTGTGAATCAGACTGACCACTTCCATTGTTCCCGCTTTGGGAATTGAAAGTTCTGGTCCCACTTAACAAGCCTCTCCTATGGCATATGTTGTTCTGGTCGATGTCCGAAGTGTACCTCGAAGTACCCCCACAGCGAGACTGATATTTTTTGGAGGGGCTTAATGGAGAAATCATGATCAAGCGTTTTTGACTGGTAACAATCAAAGCGAAAGTTCGCGGGTTCATCATGTAACGCATATAATGATATGTATGAATTTTATTGTTCCGTCTACCTATTGAAGCGCAGTTGTTAGCCGTTGGTACACATTTTTTGCGTCCTGTTCCTTTTTAATTTTTCCAAGAATATCGTGTCGTCGTATGCCGCGGAGTTGTCGATGGAATGAATCTTTTCATGAAGACGCTTAGATTCATCTGCAGCATATTACCATACCATGATATTATGATCTATGCTACCATACCACGTACAAAATTTATCATGTTCGCCTTGATCCTAACGAGGAATGGAATAGAAGTTCCCGCCATTACCATATTTTACTATGTGCGTCTGTTTGTCGTAGGACTATCAGCAATGCAGCAACGAAGACAGAAATCCGAAATATTTCGGACGAACGTGAAAATGGGATTATGCCATTTTGGAGCCTTTCATATTGTCATCTTCCTGTTAGTTGCATTGACTCAGTGTAGCATCGAAATCGATGCTAGGAACAACGATGGAAATCTTAGGAGGGGAAACCGCCCATGGGTTCGTCGGCATCGTCAACAATCCTCTCCCAGCATTCTGACAACAACTTATGAGTCAACTCAAAGCAACCGGATATGTTTATCGGAAGTTTATCCGACAATCACACCGGGTATCAGCGCACGGGGGGGCGCAATCAATATATTGCCAGCAGGGTACAATCCTTTCGGGTACGGTTTGACAGATTTGGGCAGAAAATATTTAGAATTCAATGGATCTTTGGAATCGGACGTGGGACAATTTTTGTCTACGTTGAAGAGTGGAAAACGAAAGACTTCCTCGACGTTGAAGGAGCAGTGGTTAGAGATCGTAAGGGTTTCGAAAAAGGGACAGAGTATGAGAATATATAAGAGGTTGGATGAATTCATTGATTTCTGCTTGAGTGCAGGTTTTATTGATTAGAAGTATTGAAGCCCATTTCAGTCGGGGGGTTTATGTGTGGCAGACAAAAGAAAAATATTATTCATCACCAATGAATGATAATATTTTTACTTCTTCATGTTGCTTGTTAAAGATTAAATCATTTCAAAAATAATACACAATCTAAATGCGACTTTTCAGGTCCAAGATTATCATTTATACAACCATGTAGATTCCAAACCCAAATAGAAGTCAAATTTCTTTGCCTTCTTCAACGCAGTCTCATTTACACGCCTACCAGAGTCCAGTTCACCTTCTCCATCTATTTTCGCGAACCTCTCTCTCAACTCCTCGTTTTTGAATTCCATCCACTTCACCAACTTTGCCCCGCTTTCGATTTTCTCGCGTTTAATAACATCTGATGCAAACAGGGCATCTCTCAAATTATCCAAATTTAGATGTGGTGCACGGCATTTTTGGCTAGCCGAGAACATGACAGAGTAAGTATTGTAAAAATGTGATGCAGCGTGGTCAATGATATCACGAGTGCGTTTGTTGGCAACTCCCGGGAGGTCAAGCAGCTTGATAGGTTCTGCTTTGTTAATCTCTGTAAAAATGATCGCTTTGTCATCTTGCTCCGGGTGCTTTTCATCCATTGAGTCCATGACAGATTCCCCTTTTGGGCGATGAGGGAACACTTCAACAAGGATTTTGTTTAGATCGAGATTCGCCAACTCACGAATGCTGCTATCGGGATCATCACCAAGCTCGCCATCATTCAGCTTTGATTTGACTTTCTTTTGTTCTTCTTCCAAAAGAGCCATCATTCCTACCCTATGCTGACCATCCAGGATGGAAAGACGCCCATCTTCTTCCTCCATCAAGGAAATTACACCCGGAATGCCCATCCAGAGTGTCTTCTTTTTGTCTTTCGCCATGTTTTGAGCCCGATCGTGGCGGTAGGCACGCTGCTTTTCATACACCGGAAGAGATGCTAGTGTGGAAGCAGAAGTCAAGTGGATGCGTTTGTAAGTAAGACAGGCCAACTGAGGCCCAAGGACAGGGTGATGGTTTTGGTGGCTGATAGATTTTGCGGCATCAACTCTTGATGGTGGGTGAATGGGTTCTAATTGATCGAGATGGCCGTCTCCAGATTCATTCTTTGCTTTTGCTGACTCTTTTTGGCGCTCTATTTCAACGTTTTCCTTCCACTTCTGAAAGGCAATTTCTCTATGGCGTTCTACTTCCTCCTTTTTTCGTCGCTCTTCCTCTTTCCATTTCCATCGTTCTTCCATCGCCTTTAGTTCAAGCTGGACTCGCTTTTGTGCTTTCTCCAACGCTCGCTTTTCAATCTCTTTTTCCAGCTGCTGCTGTTTCTCCATCCACTGATCTGATGAGGCATCGTCATTTGTTACGTGCTTTTTAATTTCTAATTTATGTTGCAGTGATGCTTCACGAGCTCTTGCCGACACAATCGCTTCGTTGATAGAGTGAGATTTCGGGGAGTAAGTTTTCTCAAGATTTTCGGCGATGGATTGATGAAGAACCTTACGGTAGGTATCTGGGAGAGACGTCACGAGAACCGTGGCAACTCGTTTATGAAGCGATGACAGCGCCCACCACGGCTCGTCGTCGTCATTTTTCCGTCGAGACGTGTCCGACGAAAAGTTGTTTCCATTGATATAGAAAGACTTTGAACCAGCGATGCGAGCGTTTATGCCCCCGATTTTGTTGTATGCCCGATGAGCAGTTGACTCGGCTCTGAATAGTGCAATCATTCTTCAATGTCCGAAAACAACGCCAGTCCGTTGTTGTTCATTTTTGTTGGTGTTGGAGAGGTTTGAGGTAATGAGATAGAGAAGAAGAAGGTGGAAAAAGATTAGGTAACTATTGTACTATGATGTATCGTAAATACTTACGACGAATGTATCGTCCCTTCATTACAACTACAATACTACTTATGAATAACACCATTGCTCTCTCCTCAATAAAAAATTCCTTTTCTGTCAATCCCACCTTTATCGTAAGTATCGTATGATACCGGTTTCGGCAATACTATACTTTGTTGGCCACAGATTAATTGGCGAACATTGGCGACTTTCATACTACATATGGTATCAGATCTTTTTGACACAAAAGAATATGCACGATCCATCAATACGCACATAAAAAATCATATTTACGTGATTTATATTAGATAGCATACCGAGATATGTCACCACTACAATATTGTACCTCTACTATGCCAAGTAGCACAACAGCACAACCGAAGAGCAAAACCCGGCGACAATATTGGCAACAACTGGCAACAACTGGCAACAACTGGCAACAACTGGCAACAACAAACAATACCCCCGACGACCGGGATACGCCTCTAGAGAGGGAGGCAGGTAGAAATCCATGTCCAGTGTGTAGCGCTTCTTCAATTTCTTAAATTGTGAAACCAGGACGTGCGCGTAATTGAACATCTTTTGAATTTGGAAACGATGGGGAAGGTAAGTAAGGTGTTGGGTTTTGGGTTTGGCCTGGCCGCATGTCATAGAATTCCTCCGCTGGATATGTCATTTTTCCATTAAGTTTTTTTCTTTCTTGTCAATGAATTATCCGCTCTTTGACCCAGAGATTTTTTCTACTTATTACTTATATCATCATCTCAAGTGCCATGATAACTAACTCATCAGAAAAAACAATTATCTACGTCAACAGGTCTTACCCTGCATCTCGGAAAAAGAATCAAAATTCATCTCCCAACAAAAGGTGTTTTTCGTGGCAACAGCCCCGCTCTCACCAAACTATCGAGTCAACGTCTCCCCCAAATCACCAGGGACGTCGGTGGTGATTCTCAACCCCCATGAAGCGGCATATGCAGACTTAACCGGCTCCGGGAGCGAAACATGCAGTCACGTTATGGAAAATGGGAGGATGACTTTATTGTTTTGCAATTTGGAAGATGGTCCACCAAAAATATTGCGATTGCATGGATATGCCAAAGTGATTGTACGAAGATATGTCGAAGAGGATCTCATGAAAAAGTTTCCAAAGGAAATTGTGCAATCACCTGGATTTAGATGCGTGTACATAATGAGAGTTGAGCGAGTTTCTTCGAGTTGTGGGTATAGTTTGCCCGTAATGAGTTTTGATCGGTATAGACAAACTTTGAATGAATATTTTGATAAGAAGGGTTATGACGGTGCAAAGCAATATCAGATTGAAAAGAATTCGTTTTCCATCGATGGGATGAGGAGTTTGAGTCATATGAATGTTGATGCGATAAGTGAGAGAATTTTGTCGGTACCGAAAGATGGATATTATGTTGGAGAAGTTGTGAACAGAAATTCGTCATGCGCGGAAAGGCTGCTTTCATCAGTGAAACTTTACTTGATCTTTTCGTTCAGCGCATTTTCGATTAACTACGCAGTGATAGAAAAAGTGGTATTGGTTTTTGTCGGTATTTTGATCGGATCGTACTTCTTTCCAAGAGTTGAGTGTTTGGAAGACTGTCAAGAATTGCATTAGAGATAAAATTATTCATTTCCATGTTATCCTTTACACATTTTGTTGATGTTTACTGACGAAAACAATCTACCTCGCATCGTGTTGAGCGTCATTTGCTACATAAAATATCCCGATCCGATTTTGTGTACATGAACTTAAATATTTCTAGGCAATAGCGCTTTCCACATCCGGCACTTCGATCACAGTTGAAGTCCTTTCGAGCAACAAATCGAACTCAATATACGGCTCATAATGCTCTGTCGCGCGCGTCACCCTCCGTTCGTCATTTGCATTGAACTTCGGAGTCATGGTCCGAATTTCCTTCGCCGCCTCTGCCGGCGAATACCCGGAAGCAATCAACACCGGAGGCCCCGACGGCCCCGCATCCTCGATCATCTCACAAACTTCCGAACACAAACCTCCCTCCATATCGTCATCGTCGAAGTCTCCCATACCATCATCCCCTCCCGTACACACCACCAAAGCCGATTGAAAAGGCATCCCCCTCCTCGTTCTCCGACGGTACTCTCCCAAAAATCCCAAAATGACATCATCCCTCGTAGCGTGGCATATGAATAAGGTCCTCGCGCTCTCGTCCTGCCTCTGCATGGTCCTCAAAAAGGCCGCCAAATCCGTGGTGATCATACTCATTCCAATACTTCTTCCCTGCACATTTGACCCCACGTCGTAATGGCGATAGCGGTGATCGCTTCCCGAAAGAAGCACCGAGCCGAAGTGGGATTCAACGTCGGCGAGGGCGGGGCATCCGAGGTAGGGACGGTCGGGGACGACGCCGAGGATGGGAGGTGCGAGTTCTCCGTTGGGGCCGGTCCACATTTGGTTGATGGCTTTGGCGAGATAGTCGCGGGTTTGTTCGAATTTGTCAGGTTGGACTTTGTTGATGACGACTCCGGCGATGTTCACTCCGTATTGCTGAAATCGTTGAATAGGCGATTGCGGCGTGAGAATCAAGGTTGCATCAGTAATCAGTCTCATCAACGAAATGAAATGTCACGCAGACGAGTCTTCGTCGATCGGAAACGAATGCACAAGACATGCAACGCATGAAAGACAAATATCTCAACGGCGATGTATTGTATTGTTCTCCTGAGTGTCCACTCACCAAACACAACGACCGATTCAATTCCAACTCATCGAACGCCCTGCCCAATCCGCCATTCGCCACCAGAACAACGTCCGCTCCCAACTCCGCCGCCACCCGCGCATTTCCCGCCCCGACGACGCTTCCCACCCCGGCGTGTCCCGTTCCCTCGCAAATGGTAATGGTGTTTCCATTACCGCAGTGCTTCCGTCCCCCGCGACGGGACTTCTCGGCATTGGCAGAAGTGCTCTTGACAATGTTCAAGTAGGCCCTCCGAATGTCCGCCATCTGCCCCGCCTGGTCGATCTTCCCGTCGAGGTAGTTCTTGGTGTATCCCCTGGGAATGAGGATGGGAGACATGTCGGAATACTGCAAGTGATACATTTGGAAGTGATCTCTGATGAGTTTGACGTCTTTGTCTATGACCACGTACTTTCCTCTGTCTCGAGACGATTCCTCGTCGCCGTCGCCGCGGTACTTGGATGACGACCTATTGACGCCATCGTCGTTCTCGTCCGCGACGGCGGCGACGGGTTCGTCCCAGACGCGGAGGCATTGCTGCCCCACGGCCTTCATGTAGCCCACGTTTTCGGTGCCGAAGCGTTTGGTGAAGTGGGAGACGAGGGCCAAGCTGACGGAGGTTTTGCCGACGTGTTGGCGGGTGGCAGCCACGTAGATGGGGCGTTGGTGGCGGAGGGTCGCTGTCGTGGTCGCGGCATTGGCATTGGGAGCGGGTGACTCGCCCTGACAGTTGTCGTCGTCATTGGGGAGGGAAGAGAAGCGACGGCTGTTCGTCGGGATGCTGCGGGAGGGAAGGCTATTTGAAATGATAGTCGAGAGGGGAAGACGGACGTGGGATGATTGCGACGAGGCTGGTGTGCAGCAATTTGAGGCATGTGACGCGGCGTGTGCGAGACGACGACGAATCATGTTGTGCGATTATTGCTGGGAGTAAGAAGAATTGTGGAGCAGCTCTGTGATATTGAGAACTAAACGGATTTTATGATGCTGATGATATGTTCGTTGGTTGGTTTGTTGCACACAAATAGCAAGCAAAATCGAAAGTGCGAGAGAAGAGAAGAATAAATAGCTCTGTGGGAAAAATAATATTTTTTATGTCAAACACGACGTGTTGTATGTGAGCGGAGTGTTCTTCGCAATTTTCTTCGCAGTTGTCGATATTTTGTACGAGACAATGATGTGCAGAAGAAGAAAAGAAGACCAACTGGATGACTGGTGGGTGGTCGTCGCCGGTGAGCGTGGTGATGATGATGATGTCATACACTCGACGGTCGTGATTCACACGCTCAAGGAAAAAACATCTACGGCGAAGAGTGTCGTCAACTAGTACTTACCATACTTACTTACTTGAATATAGTAGTATCCTCCATATTTGTCCTCGTCCTGTGAGAAAATAATTTAGGTGTCATATGTATATATCATATTATAAAAAGTGGAATATGAAACGAGGGGCATTGCTCCTTGGTATTTTTTGCTTTGTTTGCATCAGCCCAAGAAAATTTTATTTATTGGTTTGACATAGCCCTGAAAATGACGATCGATTCTCAATAAAATGATCAGGCTTATGTAATAATTCGATGGAACGTTGGCTCTATATTAACGGCTGAAAATTGGACTGCCTGTGTTGTTCCAACCAAGTGTGGAACTGTTTTTTTTTCAATTTTTTCGGAAAAGCAAGCCATCAAGATTTCATCTGGCCTCTTCACCTTCTAAATTTTTGCCGCAAGGACACTAATATTTTTGGCCTCTATCCACCCCCCAAAAATTTCTTGACAACAGTACTACATCACCAAAAATAATAGCCAATAACTCATCATCAGTGTACCATATATGAAAAGAAAATTTCATGCCAGTGCAGCCCCACTTTGCCCTCATCACCTCCATCACCACACTTTGTCATTGTCATCACCATCCACACCATTATGCCACACTTAATTATCATCAACCTATCACTGCTTTGTCATTGCCACTGCCATCCACACTGTCACCTCTCCAGTTTAGCATTGTTGTCACCATCCACACCATCACAGCCATCCAGAATGTTGCTGCACACTTCTTCATTGTCAACACTATCAAAGTCGCCATTGCACTGTTTCATTGTTATCTACAACAAAACAGTACAGGTTTAAGAACCAGAACATCCTCATGTAATGATAAATTCAAATAGATTAGTCAATAATGAAAATTCAAAGAGAGTAATTGCAAAACAACAATTAACTAGTAAAATTGGTTTGGGCTCCTGAAGTGTCAAATGCACCTCATCACTGCTTTGCCATCATCATCACCATCAATGATGTTACAGCTGCCTATGCTGTTACTGTCCTAAAAATCAGTACCACCATCCACATCATCATTGCTATACAGGATGTTGCTGTCTCCCTTTGTTGCCATCACCACTATCCACACCATAACTGCCCTGCTTTGTTGCCATCAACATATTACACAATAGCAGAGTAATGGTGTAAACACCTCAAAATTGTACTTTAATTTAAAATTCAAAAATAGCAGTCAATAGTAAAGTAATTACAATTCTAAGGAAACAAAAATCATGTAACAACAACAAATTCTAACTAGTCAAATCAATTTGGGCTCCAGTAGTGTCTAAAACACCTCATCAGTACTACTTTGATGTCAACACTACCATCCAAGCTGTTGCCACCCAACTTTGTCATGGTCACTGCTATCCAGGCCATCACTGCTATCTATGATGTTGCCACCCCACTTCATTGTTTTTACTATTATTCACTCTGTCACCTCCCTGCTTCATATATGAATGATGTGTCTCAGGAGCTATGTGGTATTATAATGCGCTCTGGGTATACAAATACAAGTGGTAGGAATTGCTAATTGAGACATGGAACAAGTGCTCTGTGGCCTTTTGACATGAAAATCTTACTTTCAGATATTTGTTCTTTCTTGTTCACCAACTAGGACCACAATAAGACTCCACTTGAAAAAATCCTAGCCATTGGGAAGATTTTGCTGTTGATCCACTAAATTGTGAAAAGACGATACTGGATGTAAGCTATCTAGCCTAATGGCTTATGCCAATAAGTATCTAGCCTTGGATAAAATTCATACCCGCAAGTCTTAAAGAATGTCTACTAATAAATCAAAGGAATTGAGTGACTACCTTGGTGCAGCTTTATATATTGGATAGTACCAAATGCCAAAATTGACCCACCAAATCAAACTGCTCTCAAATTGTATAGAGAAACCCTTCATTTGTCTTTATACTTTTTCATTGATCTGTACATTCACATTTCAACAATACATATTGAATTTTCAAGTCTTGCAAATCTGGCTTGCCTTCATTGAGACAACACACTTCCTATGATTATTGAATATATGAGTGGTCCAAAATAAACCTGAGTCCAAGTGCTTCTAAAAAAGACCATAACTTTTGAGAAACTCATGTAAAACTCCAACAGAGTTGTACTCTGTAATTTCCAAAAAATGAAAACATTAATACATCAAAAAGATGTTTTTTTCATTATTGAGTATGTTACAGTCTACCAAGTCAGCATAATACTTTGATAAAATTGTCCATTTTTGACTGTTCAACCAAATCATTTTTGACAATTATGGATACATAGGTGATAGAAAAAAGAGGTTGTTGTATTATTTTGGTTATTTATAACTATGATCAAGAATACTGCATTCATTTATTCACTGCTCTGACATATGTGTAATATTTCATATTTGTTCACAATAAATTTAATGACTGTGTCATTTGAATTGTTGGATCATTCCTTTTTCAAGAGAGATGTTGAAAATATTTATCATAACACCTATCTAAGTCATTACCATGTACTGTACACTTGATTGACCCTATCATAGAGTAATCATTGCTTTAGCCACGCAAATCTATACTTTTGTAAGATTATATTTTTGGAAGCCTTGCTCATAACAAGGTGTAATAGTAAAACCCATTAGGATAAAAACTGCAAGAAGTT
>JALLPE010000936.1:0-13872 GCA_036940025.1 Conticribra weissflogii | reverse complement strand
ATGTAGCAGGTGTGTTTGGCTAGTTAGGGTAACCCTAATCCTATCTGCGCTTCGCCCAATGCCACCAATCATTATTTTTGACACAAAGGCAAAGAATGATGGCAACATGTAGCTGAAACCAAAGTGGTTTGAGTTGTTACCTGAGACTTTGGGTGGACACACAAGCTGCAGTCCATCAAAATAGGAGTATAAATGAAACTCTTTTCATTGAAACTGTGTTGTTTTATGAGCCTCTACCAGAATATTGGTCAAAAACTTATGTGGGATGGTGATAAGCTCATCAAAGCACCAATTCTCATCAAGACCAACAGCAGCCCAGGTAGGAATTGCAAGAGTGAATGTGCGATCAAGATCCACTGTGATGTGCACTGTGAGGGTATTCATGTATTGTCTGGCCTTCCAAATTAAACTAGTTGTAGTCAAGAAATGGACAATTGGTTCCAAGATGTCAAGGGTAAGTATGATGCACATTCCCAAGACAATTTTGAGCAAAAGACCTATGATGGTGCTATGGCATTGAAGAACTGGCAAGGGGATGGAGAAACAAAAATTAAGGGGGCTGCATTGACAAAAGAATATTTTCAAGAGTTGGTTGGCAGTTGGGTTTGTACCATTTACTCACACTGCCCTTCACCACAAGAATGTCTGGCAGATGCTTGGGGAAGGTGGATCAAGTAAGGAGATGGTGGCAAAGCTTCAAGAGATGGAGAAAATCTTCAAATCGCTGAAGGAAAAGGTTATTGTGTTTATCTTTTTATTTTCTTTTTTTACTTTTTACACATTTCTTATATAATAATTGTTTGTATGTTTACATGTAATAGCTGAGGAAATCAATGACTTTGTGTCTGATGTTGAGCTCCCAGTTTACAAGAAAAGTGCTCTTCTCCAGAAAACAGAGGATGAGCATTGAAATCACTAGTTGAGGGGAAACTGCTTTCAGTGCTAGTGGTGTTTGGATGGAATTGGGACCAAAGTTGATGGGATCACAAGTAACAATCCATGTGCAAGTGGGACAAATTGTACAGGAGAAAGCTATCATTGTCAATACTGTTGAAAGGAAGGCTGATGATTTGCAAGTGATAGTTGAAAGAGCAAGAGCATCATTCGATTTATTTAAGTCAGGGGCATTAATGCTGATGGAAGTATGGAGGGATTTCATCAGGTTCTTGGTGTCTCTATGTAACAAAGAGACAGCTCCATCAAAGCTTAATACACTCAAAAAGGCAACAGAAAAAATAAACTCATTCTGGGATGAGTATAAAGGCAGTTGGGTTGATCTAATGGAGATCCAGTCAAACAAACATCATGCAGAAAAATTGGGGCCAAATAGCACCACTGCAATTGGCATTAGCAATATTCAATCTCAATTGCAACTTGAAATTGATTCTGATGATGAAATTTCTAATTGTGATGATAATTCTGTTGAATGTGTTATTTAAGTATTTTTAGTTATTATTTCATAGGTTGTTTTGAGTTTGTAATTCTAAGATGTCAATCAATTAACATGTTCTCAAGAATTGTTTTCTTTGCTCTGAAGTCCTATGTGATTCTACGTCTTGTACAACTTCTGGTCTAGCCCAGATTTCTGGAGGTGCTACATAACACCATCCATTGCTCTATCAATACTCAAAATCATAACAAACCCAGTTACTTGCACACTTGACATAACATACAAACAATTTTTCCTCACAAAAAAGTTGTGGCGACAATTTTCAATGTACAACTACTGGTCTTGGCTAGTACCGTCTTACGTTGTATCGTAATTCTGTCTTCCGTCCCAATGGAAATCAGATGTCACTCCAAAAAATATATCAAAGATGTTCAAACAAAGGTAGTATCGATTTCGTTTTCGAGAGTTACCGGTATTTTCCGCAAAAATAAAATGACCAGCCATTCGTCAAAACAGGATTCGCATCATTCAACAAGATCCTCCATGACTGTATCGTACGATGTTTGATATGTATATAAATGAAATGACTCCAATACCTCACAAGGTACTTGCAACATATTTTAAAATATATATATAATATCATTTTTTCAGTTCGTATGCTATTGTTCAATTTGGTGCATACTAAAAGTGTACAATACTTTTACATTATTGTATGTCACAACTACGAAGTACGAATTCTCGAACACATTCATAACTTTCATTGTCTTCTCTTTTGTTGTTCTCTCTACATATAGAGTGGAGAAAATATTATTCTATTTGCAGTAAGATATAGTACCATATAACATCGTAGACAACTTCGTTTGAAGCTTCACAACTTGAACGAGTCGCGAAGCATCCACAAAATTCTTTTGATAATATGTAGCATGTATATTTTATATATTATTGACAGCGAAACGTCTTCTGAAGAATATGAAACCATGGCGAAGCTCTGGCATCTCCAGTCTTCATACTTTGATGCTTCAAGGAAGTACAATCAAGGACCTTCATCACGAAAAACTACAAAAATTCACAAAGTTTTCAGACCAAAAAATAATGGCTTCAAAGCAATACTGTTCGCGGCATTTATGGCCATAGTTGGCCTTACTCTCAATGAGGACGATGGTCTCACCATTGTTGGCCTTACTATCAATGAGGGTGATGGAAGCGGTTTCGCTCAGAAGCCTTTTGCCTTGGGAACACGCCAGTTGATGCGAAAAGAACATGATGCAAAACATGTTGCGGCCGAGTTGGTTAAAGAATCAGAGATGTCCTTCCAGCAAAAAAATGTTACTACTAAGAATGTCACCGCACCTCTTAAACTATGGTCATACACATCCGAAAATGTCAAGATCACAATGTCCGCATTCACCAGAGAATTATTTCTTTTATATTACTGCCCAAAAGACGACACGTTCAAAATTTATATTGATGAAAAGAAGGACAAATGGGTTCTACCAAATAAAAACCGCTTGAACGTAATCGTTCCGACACTGACTTTTGCACTACGAAAACATTTCAGGAAACGGTTTCAAGGTGCCAAGCATAAATCGAATGAGCTCATCTTGCTATTTTCTTCGGGGGACGAGCCCAAACTGAATTGCAAATGCGTACCTGCTGAATCAAGAGCGGAAAATGCCGAGTTTTGCAAAAATGAGATTTTTGCTCCAATATTGCAATTTGGAAGCGTCTATCGAGATCCAGATATTGTTCCAAATTTGATTACGTGAGTTTGACTTTGATTCGTTCGATGTTTTTCAATCAAAATTTAATGATGAAATGAATTTTTGTTTCTAGAATGCCGGTGTGGCATCACGTTCCTTGTTTTGCCGATTGGCAGCAGCACGGAAAAGTATGCGCTTCATGGCGATTGCAGGGTGCAACAGCGGGATTGCTTGGTCGAGAAGTAGTCCTCGACGATTGGGCCGATAATGAAATTGATGGACGAGATACAGCGGAAAATGATGTCATTATGATTCAGAGAGATTCAAAATCTACTTGGGACGAACTCGTTTCTCAACTGATTTGGCGGGGAAGCGACTTCGGCTTTCTCCATTGTATCTACCAAGGTCATAAAAAGGGACTATTCCTCGGTAATTTTGAACAACACGTCAAACCACATCTATCCAAGCTTGGGAATAATACACGAGGAGTTGCTTTGGCTTTGATGGAGAATTTACAAAACTTAACTCCAAGATGGAAAGGAGTCGCTTTCACCGCCATGGCGGAATCGGGTGCAATGGAGTCGAGCAATGCCGAAAAGGAAGGGGACAAGGATGAAAAACCGTGGATCGACTCCAAATTCACCCTCCGCACTTCGGAATTCGGAAAGTCACTGGATAACTCGAAGACGATGGAGAGGTATGCCCCATTCCAAGAGTATGGCGTCGAGCCAATCGGCAACCACATGACTTTGGAGGAATTATCTCATTACAAATACCACATCGATCTAGGAGGTGGAGGTAAGATCTATTTGAAGCTTTTCTATTTTGTTTTGTACATGAATTAATGATTCTTCGCATGCCGTTATCATTACAGGTGGAACGACATGGGAAGGTACCATGGTAAGCCAACGAATAAATGCATATTTTGTACGTGCCATCAAATCCTGATGTAAAACGCGCACTTTTCGACGTCCGCATTCGATTTCCTTTATTCAAAGGAAAAACTCGCAATGCCCGGGGTCCTTTTTCATCACACTACTGCAACTAAAGATTATTTTCATGACGAACTAATTTCCTGGGAACACTACATTCCTGTTGAGGCAGATTTGTCTGACTTGAGAGAAAAATTCGATTGGGCAAAGGCTCACGATGATGATGCACGTGAGATATCAGACAGTGCCACTGCATTGATAAAGAGCATGGCAACCCCACAATATGTCGAAAGTGCTTATCAGAAGTATTTCATTGATTCCCTGGATGGCGTGATTGAATCCTATCAACCTGCGAATAATGAGGATTTGGAGAAAGCTATCAAAGAAATGATTAGCTCTTTGACATTGGTTGGAACATGTTCCGGGGAGGACATGCATTGTATTTTCAAACATACACGTTGATCATGGCGTTTTCAACCACTTTTATTGATGAACACTATTTGTTCATTTTTTCAAAGGACGCTTGAGTCAAACAACACTGCTTGATTTCAAGTCTCCATCTAGCACAGTCAATGTGTTCAACGGCATAAATACAAAAAGTAAGCAAAGTGGTACATTTTCTACGTTTGTTATTGTTGAGCCCGTGAACAAGACTGTTACGACTCCTCAAACTGCCCGGCGTGGTCTTGGCTGGTAAGTGGAAGCAGCAATTAAATGGAAGGTAGCAATTATGGTTATGTCTGCGATGTCATTCCATTTGGCAAGAGAGGCGATGAGGAGATTGGCCGCCCTGATGTGATTGGGTTTTCTGGGTGGGATGGACTTTATTAGAATGGGCCTTTGTTTGGTTGGTAGAAGTAAATTATGCATGGGCATGCTAATGCTAGGTGTGGTAGTTTAGTGCGAATGGATGATGTTGTTGTGATTGTGGTATGACTTCATTTCATTGTAGTTTGTTCTGAATTTTGTTTTTGGAAGGAACATTGAAGGTTTGCCTTTGTAATTTCAATTCCGTTGGGAAATTTTCATTACGGAGTCTGAAACAGAAGTTTAATAAAAATCAGCAAGGAGACAGATAGATCTATTACTAGTAAATTGAATGAATATTTTCATGAACCAAGAGTAGTGAAGGGTTGTTCTTTCATTTGAACAAAAGAAAGGCACTGCCTACTTTTTTGCACCTGTGGATCTTGATAAAGTCGAAAGTAGTAATTGGACAGAGCAATTCTATTTGACGCCTCTATAGAAAGGTATATTTGAAGAAACAGTTATTGAAAAATTCTGAATAATTAGACATCAGACAGAAGATGCATTGCATAAATTACTGAAACGTATAGTCGTCCAACAATCAAAACACAAATATTGGCAATCGAACATCAAGAATCGCTAATGTTGGCAACAAAGTGTCAACGGAAGATTAAATTCTGTCATTCTCGAAAGTATTTGCCCCAAGTGATGAAGGAGGAATGGAATAGACTCCAAAATGACAACGAGGTACAATGTTGTGACAAATTGGACCTGATTCAGAAATTCACACTTTTCGAAAGAAGGCGCCAGTTCATATTTCAAGAAACAAGAGAGGATTCTTCGAACCAGCACAGATAGAAATCAATGCTGGTTTTCCAAAACCCTTCCCGATTCTGTCATTCTCAAACTTGGCATGATTCTCTAGGCAGACCATGTCGAGCAAGTCCGCCAAATCAACCTCCGTTTGTTATTATTGTACAGTTTCAACGCTATCCTCAAGCTACTCACTGGTAATCAGCAGCTAGAATACCAAAGCCGCAAGCCCTTTGAGGCGTCCTCTTTCCTTTCCTTACTGCCTCTCGTTCAAACGTTACAAACGAGACAAGAGAAAAAGAAACGGAGGACGTTCCCCCAAAGGGCTTAACCTCAGCACCCTGATGCCTTGGCATCTTCCCCACTATCCTTGGTAATACTCAAAGTCGTAATCTCTTCAGCCGTCGTGGGGTGAATGCCTACTGTCTCAGTCAAATCCTCAAACGTCATACCCACCTTCATTGCGGTACCGAACCCTTGCAAAACTTCTCCGGCATTGGGTCCTAAATAATGCAACCCCAACACTTTATTGGAAGGTTTATGGACAATCGCTTTCGTGAATGCCTGGTGCTCCCCCCTCGATTGGGAGAGACTCCACTCCAAAGGAATGAAGTACTTGTGGTAGACTTGGATATTCTCCTCTCCGAATTCGGCCAGGGCATCGTCTTCCGAATACCCCACTGTCCCGTATTCCAAAGGGGTAAAGACGGTGGTGCACACGTTGCGGTAATCCATGGGAAGTGTCGATCCCCCAAAAAGCCGACGAGACAGAGCTTTTCCGGCGTGGATGGCAACTGGTGTCAATTCGGGACATCCGTCCATGACGTCGCCGATGACATAAATGTTGGGTATGCACGTCTGTTCGTAGTTGGCGGGAATTTTGGAGTTTTTGGGATTGACCGCGATGTTGACGTTATCGAGTCCCAATAGTGAGGTGTCCCCGGTCCTACCAATGGCGGTGAGGACGGTGTCGTATTCTTCAACGTCGCCGTTGGAGAAGGTGACCTGAATTTTCCCGTCTGATCCATCACCGTTTTGCAATTTGACGAGTTTGGTCGGCACCACTTCCTCCTTGAACTTGATTCCCTCGCTCTTCATGTGCTCCCCAATGAGCTCAGCGCATTCCCGATCAAATCCCCGAAGTAGGATGGATCTCACCGCTACAGTCACATCCTTTCCTAACCCCCTTAAGAATCCAGCGCATTCGAGACTGATGTATGAGGCTCCGATGCAAAGTACTTTGCCTGGATCTCTGTCAAGGGAGAATATGTCGTCGCTCGAAATGGCCAATTCCCCGCCCTCGCACGACAGAGGGGTGGGACGCCCTCCCACCGCGATGAGTATCCGCGACGCCGTGATTCTTCCCTTGTTTCCCTTTTTATCCGTCGTTTCCAATGTGTGTGGATCGATGAATTTCCCGAGAAGATTTAGATAGGTGACGTTCTTCTCCCTCAAATCCACCCGATATTTGAAATTGAGCCCACGAATATGATTCTGGACATTCGTCTTGAGCATATCCCAACTATGCTCCGCCGGCTCATTATCAGCCGTCATCCCGTAATTCTTCTCCACCATCTCGTTCGTGACTCCAATACCATAATGGGGCAAATCCAACTTGTAACCCAAATTCAACAAGGCCGCTTGATGCATCAACTTCTTGGGAATGCATCCCACGTTGACGCAAGTCCCGCCCAAACCCCACGTAGAACCGGCGGGGCTGGGCTTGACGTAGTCCAACACTGCGACTTTGGCTCCCAGCGCCGCGGCTTCCTTGGAGGCGGCGAGGCCTCCGGATCCTCCGCCCAGGACGAGGAGGTCGTAGTCGTAGGGGTGGGCGGGCGTGTGGCCGTCCGGCGTCATTTTGGCGATGGGTTTGGCGAAGGGTGCGGACGGAGCGGCGGCGGATGGCCCCGACATTTGAGAGCATTGAGAGCGACACCACGCCAATGTGTCGTCGCAGCCGCCGATGAACTCGGTGACCGAGGCAGGGTCGAGGTCGGTGCCGGAGGAGAGCCAGCAGAAGGGCGACGAGGAGTGCTGTTTCGCCTTCGCGCCAGAGGGAGCAGAGGGGGTGTTTTCCAGTAGCTTGGCGGCGTGGTCTCGAAATCCGATGCCGGAGCCGCTGCCTCGTAGCGAAGATGACCCGCCATTGCCACCGTGGATCAACCACTCTCGATAGGCCTCTCGCGAGGGAAATTCGTGCTCGACGACTTGGAGTTTGGAGGGGAAGAGGAGGGAGAGTGAGGCGACGACGGAGGCGGCACGGCGGTAGAAGCCGCAGGACGAGTAACCCGCCACGTGGATTATGGATTTTGAGCTGCTGAGAGCAGCGGAGGGGGAAGACATGACAGTGTGTGGTGCGTTGATTGTGTTGTATTATTTGGTCTACCTAGGTGAATGAAATTGGTTCTATGGATATTGATGGATGGGATTGAGATCATTCATGGCGGTGTTAGTTGCCTTTAGATATCAGATTTCAAATATAATGATACACGAATGACAACGAAATCTGAAGAAGGAACAAAACTAGCTACCTATGTATTTTTCAAACACTTGTATTTGAAACGTGAATCAAGTCAAAAAAATGGAAGGTGCTACTGAATGGATGTGAAGGAATCATTCAATTTCAGTGGGAACCAGTATTACTTACAGTAGTAAATATCAACATATCATAATCTGCTCGCGCCATATTTAAAAAAGAACTCCAAGCAAAATAATATCAGGAAACTTAAAGCTCCAACTGCCAAACCATGACATCTTTGACTCAGAAGCCCACCAGACTATTCCTCATACCAAATGCCCCAATGCTCAACAAACAACCTACAGACACCCACAATGCATCACTCCAATAGATGGAACAACTATATATTGACACACATTTGATTCCTTAAAATTTCGCATCTCCCATTGAAGCCTGAGTTGTCCGTTTCATTCTGGATTTGGTACCATGATCCCTTAAAAAACATGCAAAAGAATTCTATGATCCTAGTAGATGTGCTGAGTTGAATATGATGCCACTAATTTTTATTTTAAAAACAAGATAATCCCACAAGGACCATAAATAAACAACCAAAATTTGATCAGTACCATATCAATACAACTCTCGTCCATCAAACAATCAAGCAAAAACTTTGAAAATTCAACCAACTGGAAATATCCAACTATGAGCTATTCTCCTCACATAACACATGCGGTTATGCAACAAAATTATTAGATGAAGTCCTTTCATTGATGCCTATTTTTATAAACTTAATCAACATGGATCAAATCTTTTAAAGACAACCAATTCAAAGTAAGGCCTCATCTTGCTGCCACTGTCATTCATCAATCCTTACCAACATCAATGGCAACATCAACAACTTCCAGCCAAAGTGCAATTTAGTCTTTTTCTTATGCTCAAGAAGCTGCTGTCAATGTCTACAAACAAGTTCAATGCCTTTTGGAAGTCTCCTTTTGTTAGGCAATGAACATGAAAAATAACTTTTCCTAACTCTAGTACAACAAAAATCCTCATTTTTTGCCGACAACACTAAGACCAAAAATCAACTTTAAAGAATGATGTGGACCATTGTGTGTGCTATTTTGGATGACCAGATCATGTTGTTCCATGGCAAATAATTAGCCCAACTACAATGGGCAAGTTATAAATAAAATAAATTTCATGATATTTGAAAAATTAATCTTCAGCTGTAACATTAAATGAGATAGATTCTTTTATGCAGTGTAGAGTGGTCTTGATGCCCCCCAAGCCCAACCATGGAGCCAAGAACTGCCAAAACTGCTGCCTGAAATGCCCCACAACAAATGGCCATGCAAAATTGTTTCTATGGGTGTGTGGTATGTGGCCCCACAGCTGTAGTGATGATTTCCAATATGGCCAGTCATCCATTTTATGGCTGCCTCTACAGACTGCCGAGTGACATCATGGTGAATGTCACATTGCAAGGATCCAACATCAACTATTTTTGAAATTTTTTATTGTCTTGTAGTGCTGCCAAGAAAAAATGCGATGCAATATCAAAATATGCTTAATTACACTTTTAATGGTTCTGTTTCTGATGGTTACATCCACTTCTTCATGGTGATTGATGAAGATAAAATAATGGGTGTGAAAAAGGAGCACCCAAACATAGATCCAAACATTTTTCATTCTATTACTGAATCCTTCGTGGATTATACAGAGGAACCAAACTAAAAATACAAAATACAATGACAAAAAATGCTTGTGAGAAAACAGAAGGGGACACAATTGTAATTATCATAAATTCTTCTAAAACAAAAGAACCTAAAAAATGGACATTGATTAATGAATAAATGCATCCATCATTTAATTCCAACCAGTAGAAGTGTATCTCAATCAAAATGGCTTATGTAATGCATATTAGCCTTTAGACACTAGTGGGCACAAGTGGTAAAAGCTGCAAAAATGACTGAATCATTCTCCTACAAACACATAGATAGACCCCTTGTCCTCAATCAAGAAAAGAAAGTCAAAGGCATCTCAAAAATTGGCTGAACATGAAATGAACCCATCCACTCCACCCAAAGAATCAAAAAGATAACTTAGAAATTATCACAGAAAGACATGTCACTAATTGATAGACACTAAATGTGCATCACATGTTGATATTGTACCAAAGCAATTGTGAACTAAATTCAATGAACCATGCAACTTGGTAGTTATCCTTGTGGTAATATTTAGACTTTTTAATGATCAATCAATCATGGTCAGAAGATGAAAAACGACCATGATCTTGTTGTTTCTGGCTAGGCACTCTTGATATTGCCTGACATTTTTGTTGATGTTGCAGAAAGGCTGCATGTTTATACAAGAAGTACAATCAAGAGGGGAATTGAAAAACTTCACACACATATACATCCAAATCCAAAAGTCTCATAGGAACCAACTGAGATGATTATTGGAATTTTCTGGAAAAGATTTGATATTTCATAGTCACTAAAGTTTCCACTCTGTAGGCTTTTCACTCCTAATGCCATGTAAGTCAACTGTTATGTATGGTATTACTTTTTCATTCCTTTTTGTCCTTGGTTATGTTGCTTGCAGTGTTATATTCAAGAGGTTTGAATTGATTCTTGAGATAGGTTTTGGGCTGTTGTGAAAAAAAGAAATGATGAAGAGCAGTCTAAATTTAGCGGTTCCACTCTTGAAAAGAGGATGATTCCTTTATCTTGGGAAAAACTATGGGAAGTCAATATAAATTTATCTTCCTTGAATTCTGTTTCATCTTACTGTTTTTGGGTTTAAATGAAGACAGTTTCACTCATGTTTGTCCTAGGTTATGTTAATTGCAGTTTCACATCCAAAATCTAAAAAGCTTTGCATTTTGTCTGCAGAAAGGTTTTGACTGATGTGATACAAATAAAAGGTGGTAAGCAGTCTAATACATGGATGCCAATGTATATCTTTTTTCCTTTAATTCTGGTTCATCTCACTGTTTTGGGTTAAAGAATTGTAATGAGTACTGCCTGTTAGTAATTTATACATTTATTTTTTTATTGTTTTATCTCTCTTATATCTGGTTTGGAACTAGAAAATTGGGGTGTTGATGTTAATGCACTTAAAGAGCCAGCATTTTCATGTATTTTTGTGGGTTGAAATGAATCAGAGC
Organism: Conticribra weissflogii; assembly: GCA_036940025.1. NCBI lineage: Eukaryota > Bacillariophyta > Thalassiosirophyceae > Thalassiosirales > Thalassiosiraceae > Conticribra > Conticribra weissflogii. Next base: position 2,660 of record JALLPE010000936.1, on the reverse strand, counting down.
AGGAGAAGTGGAGTCAGGATAGAGCTGCAAATAAGGCCTTGTCATCCAACAAATGTAGAGATTTGTGATTCGTTTTACATGATAATGATCATGTGCAATACTTTCAAGGAGAGGTTGTTCTGTTTAGAAAGGTTTTTGGATGGTAATTATGTGCAAAATGATCATCCTTGTGTTGAGGAGGAGGATGTCACCATTTTTTTCTTGTTGTTTTGATTTGGAAGACACCATAAGCTGAAGGAATACAAAATATGTGTCCAGATACTAGAAGTAATAGAGAAAAAGTTTGACATTGTCTTATAAAAAAGTCATCTTTACTCAACAATATTGAAAGTGTCAATAACTATGAATTATATTTAAACAAGGTATATATTAATGTATTTTCATCATTTTTCTAATTTTGTATGTTTGGACATCACCATCTCAAAGGAAAAAAATCACTCAATTCTTTGAAGAATAATTTGACTTGTCTGAGCATGTCCAATGTCAGTGTCAGTGGATTAAAACATAGAAAAGTCACTTTTCCGACAATTTTGTGATGAATTTAGCATGGTACATTAGTCCAGCTTAAGACAGTTATCAATGCTACTGCATTTATATTATGTGCACTAACAGGTATCAATTGGCATAAATGTCACATTCTTAAAAAAGCTCATGTCAATTCTACAGAAATAACTATTTGACCACACTTCAAAAATAGTAGAAGAACGCTTTAGCAAAAACAATAATCTGGACAAGGACAGATGTGATTGGGTAATGCACCTCCATGCTTTGGTGCAACATCTTCAAGCCAAATTTACACTGATTATCAATCAACACAAAGCCAACCAAGCCACATTCTACCATACTTAGAGACACCATTCCAGCATTTCAAATCTATCAACAGTCAAAAGTAGATCAATCAAAAAATCTGTTCATATTTGTAGCACAACTGTTCATCCCAAAATAATTCCCATTGAAAGCTTAATCACTTATCAAGTTTGGGTTATTATGCTACCAGCCCATTAAATCAATTCACCAATAGAGTTAAAAGTGGAGTTATCCAAGACAGGTAATTCAATCACAAGCTATGAACAATTGATAAATGACCCATTAATGAAATAAACATTGATAAAAGCAATGGTTACAGAAATGTGTAAAATTGCCCAGGCACACAATGAAACCAACAAACCAGGGGCAAATACATTATCATTTATAAAACATAAGGGATTCAAGTACATGCCTAGCAATGTAAGATTTGTGAATGGATAATTGTGGTGAGTTATCAATTAGAAAATTCAGATACAAACCAAATCAGAATCACTATGGGTAGTAATCTTATTGATTTCCTAGAAGAAGTCACTGTGTGGCCAATTGACCTTGATGCAGCCAAAATATATGGATCAGTGTTGAGAATAATCCTAATACATCAGGGATACTATGTCTCTGCCAATGATAAGATTGTTACCTCAATACAACAAAGAAGTGATAAAAATGCATAACAATGTTGATATCTTTTTCACCAAATTATTGATTATTTTGTGATGAAAAAGTCAACAACAAGTTTGTTTACATTGAAATCAGAAATGTTACATAATGATTGCCCCACTGTCAGTATCATTTCTAATTAACTAATGAAAAAGAGATTAACAAAATAAGGATATTACAAAGTGCCACACACACTCAATCTATGAAAGCACCACACCAAACCCATCCAATTTACTCTGGATACTGATAATATTGGTTGCATCAACAAGAGCTTCCTGTCATATCTTGAGTAACCTTAAGGACCATTGAAACTTGAAACTGATTTGATCAAAGGACTTTATTGTGGATGACAATGAAGTGAAAATTAGACATTTCCAAAGCCTTGATACATCAGTAAACAACTCAAGAAACATTATGATATCTAAAGGGGTGATCCTCACATACCCTTATGATGATTTAGTAAAGCAATATAGTAAAGCAGTCTAAGAATTCATCAAAGAATACAATACAAAGGGACCATGCAAAGAAGCAATGCAACACCTAGCTTACAGTATCTTACAATTTGCACAAGCTTTCAACATCACCCTACTTATTGTACACAACACCCTTCCTGATGAACGAATCAAGGAAATGGAATTCATGATGGAAATAGCATTATGGTTTGAAGATGATGTGCAAGTAATCCCAATACCAACATTCAAGAAATCTGACATGATATTAAACATCTATTCTGACTGACAATTCAAATAGTTTGACAACAGATATTTCTTCCTTTGATACCTGCCCCAATAAATGTAATAATCAAGGTAAATTGAACCATCTATGATCTCAATCTGCTTCCAGAATTTTCAGTCAACTACAGCCAAGAAAATCCTTGGTGCTCTGTTTGTAAATAGATTCAATCAATCAAAAATATTTGAATAATTTCTCAATACAATCATATTCCATTGAACATATTGTGTACTTTGTAACTAAAGCAAAGTATTCATGGGATAGTTCTTGTTTGAGTCCTTTCAGAGATTGTCAATGCAATTCCCTTTAAAATATTTACTGATCATTAAAACACAGTAATTTAAATGAAGCAAAAATAGAACAAACTTGTAATTGCTTTCAAATAAAGTCATCCCTGACGTTTTGTTTTTTAACAAGAGAACAGCTCTTAATTTTTGTCTTTTTGAAGAGATCGGAAGAGCACA
>JALLPE010000935.1:0-13884 GCA_036940025.1 Conticribra weissflogii | reverse complement strand
TGGTGCTTATTGCACCATGGATTATATTAAATTTGATGCAAGACAATCATCAAGTGAAATGAGTTTGTTTTAATGACATGACAAAACTTGGTTCAGAACTGCGTTCCAAACATGCAAGAAAAATTATTTCAATGAAAGAGTTGCTGTGACAATTGATGTATGGGAATATGGGATTGGGTTTTAGCATTGGGTTAAACTCCCATGCTTCAGATGAAAAAGCACTGTGTGCAGACCTTAAGCTGATCAAGACAAAGATGGGTATCAAAAAGCATATTTTATCTTGACAATCCAAATTTGGAGGTAGTATTATGGAATTGTTGAACCAAATTGATGACTGATGACAGAATATTTTTTTGGAAATATGAGTAAGAATCTTGCAGTAAACCAAATCAGCACAACAAATCATCATTTTGGAAATCTTAATTACTACTAGTTGGTATTCAGATGGTTGTGAGAATTCTAGATTCAGATTTTCATCAAAACTCAAGCACATAATTCCCACTGTTGCATCATAAAATGTAATTGTACATAATTAGTTGCTTTTCTTTTACAGCATCTAGCATATTCAACATCTTGTTTTGAAGATGGTTGGAAAAGATCCTTTAATAAGATTTAAATAGAAATATTCCAAACTAAATTGATTCATAAGTTCTAGACAATTTTCCAATAAAAACAACCTAATTGTAGTTTTTTGTGAAATTAAGTGATTATTGTTTGAAAAACAATCCATATTTCATCCTACATCTTGGCTCTGTTCTTATCTTTTGAGTTTCTTTTAATGGAATGGAAATTATGATGAAAATATATTTTGTTGTAGTATGGATCATGTATCAAAACATTTTAATCAGAATCATAATTGTGGCCAATTTTATCATGTATCTTTCCTAACTGCACATGATATAAAGGGAGGAGTTATGATAAGTGGTGTTCATAAGAGATTGAATTACTAAATCAAAACCATGAAAGAGGTCAAAAGATGAATCGCCTGGGTAAGACTTTGATTTGATGAATAAGAATAAGAGGTATTAGGCATTCTGTCAGGGGTCCTGTATATTTCAATTCTATCTAACCATAGTCTTTTGAAATGAACTAGCTTTGTCAAGTTCAGTAATATAAAAAACCAATAGAAAAATTCTTTTTTTATGTGATCAGGGGCTCGGGAGATTTAAAATTCCATTTTTATGCATCAATGTTTTGATGAAATTATGAAAAAATCTTAAACATCTTGGGATCATAGTGGACTACTAGGAGTGCAATAGACATCAAAAAAGGTCCTTTACCAATAATACTTCAAAAGCTTGTAAGTGCATGAAAGTTTCACTTTTCCTGTGTATAACCAAGAGATATCATTTGAACTAATGTTTAATAAAATTGCATTCTAGACAAGGTATTCAATGCTATGTCATCCTTATACAAAAAATGTGTAAAAATCGGACAATTTATGATTTTGTATCATTCCAAAAGGCTTGAGAGCTGAGAGTCTGGTGGGAAAATTTTTTCTAAAACAATACCATTGGAATGATTTTTTAAATTTGAAGGATTACAAAAAAGACATGACAATCACATGAGCTCCTCTTGGTCACACATCAAATTCTGTTGAGATGATATGGATGTTTGGAAATTTGGATTGGTTTCCAGTGAGATGACAAACAAGATAGATGTTTGTTGATTCATGTCAGAAATCAATCAATTTGCAGTTTGAATTTAAGAGGATGAATTTGGTATGATTCTTCATTCCATAACTCTTCACTATTGTGGTGATAAAATTGAATCAAAATTTAATGAAAAATTTGAATTTCATGAAGAGACATTCAAATTTTGACATCTTGAATGGAAACACACAAATCTAAGGTTGCCAGGATTTATAAAAATCAAGTGGGTGATTATTTACTCAGGATCATCAAGTAAATAGTCCCATTAGGACATGCAATGAATGAATCTATTTCAAAATTTCTAAAATATTACAACCATCAGTAATACAGTTTACAACCCACAAGAGAATATTTATGAATGGAAATGAAGATCTCTGGTTGAAATGAAGGATTCAGAACAAACAATTCTAGTATACTTGCCTTACATAATAAATCTTGGAAAGTTTACATTTGGCATATCCATGAACGTTACTACTCCAATTGCATCAAAATTATACTAATTCAAAATCCAAATTGATCAAAGGAGCTGAAATGAATCCATTTGGAAAGAAGTAAAACCTTTTGGCATCGCTTTCTTTTTAAAACCTTCTTGATCTGATTCCTCATATCAATAAATTTCTGTAATTTTATTAGTAGTCATAGATGATGGAATGTCATGTCTTCAAAGTTTGATGAATTGCATACATGACAGAGTGGAGAACTGATGGTATATATGATCAACATCCAATGCCAATTTGACTGTGATTGAGATTGTGTCTTTTGAAGTCAGGATTCAACAAGGACAATATGTATGAAGGTAATTGAATCCACAGAATTTTTCAGAAGGGACTCAGAGTGGAGTTGTAGACTTCTAGAACAACAATTTTTGGCACACTCTGTTCGATCCAAGACAAGACACAATTCTCTCTGTTCATGGCAACATAATTAGAGGGCCATATTGACAAATTATCAATAAGAGTATCAAAGTGGGTTAAGCAACAATTTTCTATCATAATCTCCTTTTGAATTGATCCTTGTAATGAATTTCAATCATTTTGGAGTAGAGGATGATTGGTTATTGAAAGTTTTAAGTTGAAAACCAGCACCATCTCTTGGAAAGTTTGACTAAATGACTTGGAAATCGAACAGAAACATAATTTTTAACAAAGCTTCTGATTTTTCTGCCACATGACTAAATACTTGATGGAAGGTCCTCTTTATGTCCCTTTGGTGAATCCTCATTACAAATATCAAATATCATAGACTGAACAAAGATAAGTTCCATAGACTTGAGCACAACATCTGACTAAAATCATTTACCCAAAAGTCCTTGCAATGAATCAATGACATAAAGTATCAATTATTGTTATCATCAGTGACATAGATACCACCATAAACTCTGTATTCATTCTGATAGACTAAGAAAAGTATTGTTGGAGACTTTTTGACTGCATGTAAAGTATTCTCACACCACTAAACTAAATTCAACATCTTCACTGCTGTAGGATGCATTTGGCATTTGAGAGTTACACTGGGTTCATATTCAGAGAGAACATATTTTGGGGGATCAAGTCAGAAAACAATATATGGTGTAAAAAAACTAGTATATCCAACTTGAATAATTACACTACTGTAATCAAATATTTGGTTGGATATAGAACATATTTTTGGATTACTCATAATTTAGAATTTGCATGCAAACATGTTATAGTCAAGAGTCTTACAAGTTACAAGACTAAGAAAGAATATTGCAATGATTAGAACTCTTCCATGGTGGATTATTTGGATTTATCTGGTAAACTATTTAAACTTTTATAGATGTTCAAGTCAATTAAATTTGAGATCTTTTTGATTGCTGATTAGAACTAATAGAAGAGGCAGGGTTTGTGATGTATTTATTTGATTTCTTGCTCACAAGGCTCCCTGAAGCTGTCTGTAGTATTCCATGCTGCAAAAATATGAGCTCCATAATTAATTATTTGTCAGGACCAATGACTAGTGTTTATTTGTTGAAAAATGTGGGAGATTTTCTGCTTGCCATGATGGAGGATGATGACAATGTTTGTGGTTTGTGATGTGCCTAGTTTTGAGCACTGGTATTATTTTAGAATAGTGAAAAGGTGTGTACAGAACTGGACAGAATACCAGCAAGGGCAAGAGTGGGATTAGAGTATGTGCCTACCATGTGCATCTGATATTACCAATACCACAGACAGACATGAGGTGTGATGATCCACAAGAAAGGATTCCCAGGATTCCAGGTAATACAAAGCTGGGCATAGCAGTTTACACAGTGCAGGCAAGATGAATTAATTTTGAGGCATACCCAGGACACAATCACACAAGTTTGTAATAAATTTAACAGGAAAAAGATGCAAGATTCATGAATATTACAGATAATTACCCTGGAAATCAGAATGAAATTGAGCATATTCATTCACAAGATATATGACCAATTATGGCCTAAGTCTTAGTCAAAGTAGAATTTTTACAATTGTTAGTTTATATATAAAATTCTGTAACATCTAGTAAATTGATTTCTGATATCTTTCTCAAGTGTCGTGTTCTCATCATCATTGCATGATTGATGGAAACTATTTGCAATTTGAGGTTGGAAATTAATAATTTTGGTTCTGGTGTGAGACATTGAATGCAAAATGGAAATCCTGTGCAATGCTCAGACGCGGAATGATTGCAATTATTGCAATTTCTGATTGGGAGTGAAATTGTCATGTTGAGAAGTAGAATTATGATACAATGTTCACCCCTAGCAAAAACAAGAAATTGACCACATAATGATTTATGCACAATTAGGATCATCTATATGCTTGATTGTGTTGAACAATGGAGAGTGATCATTACTCATGTATCATAAATATTTGCTACAATAGCATAACTATATCACCCATCTAAGTATACATTATCATTATATTTTCCAGCCTCCTCAAAGCAATGAATTGTGTCATCATTAATGGCACACAACAAGCACAAAATGTGGAAAACACTAAATAAATTATACTAATGCAACAACATACTATCAAAAATGTATTAATGCATGAAGGTATATAACAATGAGGCACTGACAAGAAAGCCTCTACATTTAACCATGTTTTTTGTGACATTATTGTCTGACACTCCACTTTGGCATACACGTTTGATTATTTCTAGGTACCATAAGAAGATTCAAAAAATTAATTTTAACCTATTGTAACATTTTATTCTTTTCATTCCTTGTTATCTACCACTGATGCATTGCTTTATTGGCAATGTCTCAATAGTATTGATTGCAACATGAGTACTGAGAGATACCTTGATGGAGGATGGGACACTGCCTTGTAATGACAAGCTTGGAGGTATTTACAACCATGATACTCCTATCATAGTCAATAGCTGTGATAGTTAACTATCACAGTTGATAGATGTTTTGTTATGTGTGTTACTTGTTAGTTAATTTTATCACAATTATTATCTCATATTTAACAACTGTGATAGTTAAATAACAGTTACTGAAACTACAATGAGGAAGTTGAGGGAATAAACCTGAAAAACATGTAATCAAGTCTTCTTATTTCTTACTTTGAAGAAACATAATATTGCTAGATATAGCATTGAATCAAAAATCATGATTTGGTTAATTTTTGTTTTTAGTGTTATTTTGAATAGTAAAAAGTACCACTATTCATTTTAGAATGAATTAATTTTTTGATTTACAGGTTGAGTTGTTAAAAACACAATTGACTACCTACCTTTCACTTGTACTGAAAGATCAATTTTTGAATGGTTTGATGTTGTAGATAGTACAATAGTTCAATCAACATATGAATGTTTTTTTTTATTAGAACCACTTGGAAAGCATATCAATACTTATTAGCACAAAAAGGCTTAATGTAACCAGGAAATCCCTTCAAATTGCTCAGATCTTGATATGAGGCTTAAATGTTGATGTTCGTTCACATCTAAGCCTGGCATTCCAATCTAAGACAATTTCTCAAGAAAGATTAAATCAACATACCAGCCTTAAATGTGAATGCACATATATATTTCAGTCTGGCAAAAAGATTTAAGCCTTGTTCCATAGGAATTAATTAAATTTCTACAGCAAAACAATATTTAAGTCTAGGATCACAAATTTGGGTCAATATCTCAAAAGAGCTTTATGCTTGATGCCAAGCCTAAATGCAAATGTGATTGTTTACTATATTTTATTTAGAGTTAGTTTAGAATTGTGTTATTTTCATGTCAAAAAAAAGACAAATTGATTCTCCATCTCTCATACATACTTTCCTTAAAGTCCAATGCTGCCATTCTGAATGCCCAAAGAGTCAAAAAAGAATTGCTAGACAACCTTTGCAATCATATCTGCCAAATCAGTATTTGGGTGTTTGCAAAAACATTAAACACAAAAACTGTCATTGTTTCTATAGGTTCTCACAAGTAGCTTTTCAACAGTTGGACATCCACAATAGTTAACAAATTTTTGAATTTTTAGGTATCCTCGCAACAATCATGAACGTTGAACTGTTCTATTAGAATGAAAAAACAGTTCAACACCCCTTGTACCCTCTAAAATTCCATCATTTTGATCATGTGCCACCAGCCACCAGAGGTACCCATAAACAGACATAGGGGAACTTCTATCATTGTAAACTTTCTTTGCTATCTCCATTATCTACTGCAAAAATAATCCAAAAATTGGTCACTCTTTTACACTGTGGCAGAATGAAAAATAGTATTGTTCAACAACAGCTTTGCCTTGTGCAATATTTTTTGATGTTGGTCTTGATTGTCATTGTCCAAAATCCTTGCCAACAATTGTATGTTGTGACCATCATCCAACCCAAAAAAGGCCACTCTTCTGTACCACCAGTGGTCAGTGACATTAAAATATTATGCAGCTCTTCAACAGCTACAGACTGAGCAATTTTTCAGTTGGCTTTGTTAATATCTGTTACCATTGACAATTAGTTTTTGGCCCTCATATGACCAAAATGTTGGCCACCCTTCTGGAACACCTATAGCCAGTGTCATTAAAAATAATGCAGCTGTTCATTAGCGGCAAAATTTTATTTTTATGTCAGTGGTCATTGATTTTCCTTATGCTGCAGAAAACTACATTGTGCCTTGATCCTTTTCATGGCCCATGTTCCTATGTGCTAGTATAATATGTGCTTGTTGGCATGGTGAGAGAGAATAGTGGTTGAAGTATATCAACTAGGTCCTGAAGCAAGCTGTTACAGAATCTCAGAAAAGAAATTGGAACTGCTCCAAGAGGCTCAGTGCTCCTGGGCAAGGCTGGGTGGGAAAAAGAAAAAACTACAGCCCTGAGACAATGAAACAATCTAACAGAATTGACTCTCAAGTTTTTGTGAGATTTTTTAGGGTGGAGAGATTCTGTATCCCTTTTTCTTAACACACTATATGACAAACAGTATACAGTATGACTGGAATTTTTGCTATGTAGTAGTTGTGTGCATTGAATGCATCTATTGATTGCCAGTGCAGCCTGACCTTTGTCTGCCTTTGATTATCCATTCTGTTTGTCCATGATCATTGCCATTTGCTATTAATTCTTTCTACATCCCATTGTCCATCTGAAGAACTTGATCGCTCTTCTGACTACTGGTGATATTAAAAATAGTTTACCAGCTGTACCCATTACGAAATTGTGTTGCTAGTTGTCTTCAACGTTGATTCTGTGGCTGTTGCAACTACCATTGATTGTGTCCCATGACCATCATTTCACCAAAAACTTGACTAAATAACTCTTCCATTGCTGCAACACAGCATTTTTAGAAATTGTTTACATTTTACAACCTTCACCATCAATAATGTGCTGTGACAGTTTTCCAACTGAAGTGGTCAATGTCATTGAAAGTCATGCTTCTCATCAACAGCTACACCATTACAAAGATTTAAGGTAGTTTTCCATGACCACTGTCATCAAGTATGTATTTGGGCTGTCATCCAACTGTGGTGACCAGTTGCATCAAACGAATCACTCTTTCAAAAAAATGCACCCTTCTTTTGATACTAGTAGTAATAGTCTGTCCTTGTCATATGTGTCTAAAGACATTATTGTCATGGCTATCACTGTCTCAATCCATTTGGAATGCCATTGCTAAAGCCTTTGTCATCTGTATTACAATCTATACCACCACCTGTGCAACCAATCATCAAACTATTTGAAGATTGTAATCAAAAGAGGAAACTCTTTTCATATAGAGTGGTTAACAGAGCACAGGAGATTTTATCAGCTGGAAATCCAATAGTTGTAACATCCACTTGATGAACCTACAATTACAATCATCCCTCACCAATGATAACATGAGAGTTACCCCATTCAAGAATACAATTAAACTTACAAGATTATCATGGATAGCAGACTTCATTTGATTAATTCAGTATGCTTTGACTTATTGTTTTGCTGCTTTTGAACAACACTTATTTGTATGTCTAATGGATTGGATGGACTTGGGGGTAACAAAAAGAAGAACAGTCTTAAAAATCACCCCATTTTGGAATTGAGGGCAACGAAATTCAGCCAAAAATTGAGTATTTATATTCATGCACTACAAACGATTTTTAATAACATCCTTGTTAATATTATTGCCCCTTATATCACAATTTCAACTTGACAACAACATCTCCTGATTCAGAATCAAATAGGAATCAAATTTGGATAAGTTTCTTGTCAGAGGGAAGACAGCTTTTATGACATACATGTTTTAGTCGAGGCAAGTAAAGTATTGATATTGTTATCATTGGCTCACAACTATTCTCCCATTGTTTTTAGAGGGGTTGGTTGACAGATCCTAACTCTTCATGCTCAGAAAAAACAATTGAAATACCTCAATATAGGACCTTGGTATTCTCCACTACATACCTGATAATGTTTGAAATATTTTGAAAGAAAATATTGCTACCAAGCACTTTTTTCAAATTTGTGTTCCAGAGTGGCTCAGTTGGAATCTTTTGAAATGAAACCAAACTTGTAAAAATGACCTTAAAAACCTTGTAAGAAATATAATACCAATATGTCCAATAAATTTGTGGTGTTTGCACAGACACACCACAATACTAGGTAATGTAATCCTAGTACTATTCAGAATAATACTACTACAAAGAAACATATGGCCTGGGAAGAAATGGAATGGCAAAGATATTTAGTGATTCTTCTTCTTCAGTCTTGGATGAAAAAACTGTGATAGTATCCCAGATAATAATGGTGATAGTTAACTATCACATTTATTATTGGTTATAGTAAAACCAAAGAATAAAACAATAATAGTTTACATTATCAAAATTTACACTCATAACTGATTAAATTAGGCTGAAAAAATTTCTCTCAAGTAAAAATGATAAAATCTGGAAGATATATGTTGTATACACAATATGTATATTTTCTATAAAATATGTATGTTTAAAAGAAGTAGTTTTTTCTGCTGCTGCTTCTCACAAGTAAGTCTCTGCAGTGGCAGTGTTATTGTCAATTCAAATCTGTCATGGAGCACTTTTCTCTAGGAAAGGATCTAAATTTTGAGGAGGGTACCTTATCATTCAGTGCCTTGTCTGCTTCAGACAGAGATGCCTCTGTGTAATAGTCAACAGCTGTTCTGTTTTGAACATCAAGGTAACATGATTTAACTTCTCCATCTTCTTATATTCCAGGGACAATGTTTCCATGAGTTTGCAAACTTGTCAAAGGTTCTGCACCTTTAAAATTCTAATAATCTATTACCTTCCATATTGCAATGGCAATCTTTCCTACAAAGATATTTAAATGTTTTCCCAAGCAATTTGACAGTTAGTATTGCACCAGATTGTGCCCATTCCCCCAGTCCCACTGACTTATATCCCAACTCTTTTAAGGCTTCTTGAAAGGGGTAAGTATTTTCATCACACAATTCCACATCTTCTTGCTATCACTGAACAAAACGCCCACCCAAAGTTTTTCTATTTCTGTGATTAGTGATTTGAATTTCTTGATTTGTTTTTCCACAAGGAACACAAGCAACTTGAAAAACTGTTATTTAGTAGGAGGTTTTATTACTAAAGCACTCTGGGTCAGCCACAACATTTTAGTGGACGTAACTGTCTTTGTGCCTGATTGAAAGCTTGTCCTGATTCATTTGCCTTGAGAGCACTGTTGCAATCAAGAGTTTTCAAGAGGTTTTTGTTGAAGAAGAAGCATTTTCATCACACAAATCCACATCTTGCTATCACTGAACAAAATGCCCACCCAAAGGAATCCTATTTCTGTGATTAGTGAGTTGAATTTCTTGATTTGTTTTTCCACAAAGAACGCATGAAACTTGGAAAACAGTTATCTATTAGGTGGTAATATTACTAAAGCCCACTGGGTCAGTCAAAACATTTCAGTGGACTTAACTGTCTGCGGGAATGATTGGAACCTTGTTCTGATTCATTTGTCTTGAGTTCGCAGTTGGGATCAAGAGTGTTCAAGAGGTGTTTAGAGAGATAAACAACACTCAAAGGAGATCATTTTCTTTGTCAGTGCTTTTGGTTGAGTCTACTTCAGTGGAAGGTTTCTAATAAGGGACTGTGTCATGGTTGAGGTATTTGAAGATAAAGATGCAGCATGGGATTGGATTAGCAAAAATGTAGGTCAGGTTATGAATAGTAGGGAAAGTCTGAAGTCCAGACTTCTCAAAATTTATCAACACCAACACCAATGTGCAAAATATCCAGACAAGTCAAAAAAGCTCAAAAAGTGTAATAATTAATAAATGTACTTCTGAGAATGTTTTTTCTTTTTTTCTTTTTTCTTTGTGCAATGTACTCCTCTCATCCCCAAGAATTCAAAAATGCAACAAACCATGAAAAGTGTCAATATTTCTTCTCTGGGTCATCATCTGGTATGCCCTACATACACACATATTGATGTTGTGACAAATTACAAATGTTGACAGAATTTTAAGACATCAGGCTAACATCATGACATGTCTAAGACATGTCTAAAACTTCCTAACTAAGTTACATATGTCAACCTAGATGGGATTGTGGATACCAACTACTAAAAATATAAAGTTAATTTTCCTGATATGGAAAACTCCCGTGAATTCATTGTTAGTATGCACTAGGATTTGAGAAAATTGTGCCATGAAAACTATCACCTATTTTTGCAAGAGAATGGCAATGAAGACAAACTGTCTATTGGTTGCAGAGAAAATATCAACAAAATGTATTACAACCCTCATTTTGATTTTGAAGGAAAAATTTGAGAACATTCCAATGATAGCACTGTCATCCTAGATCTTTCCAATGCTTTTCGTAATGAAGTCTATGATCCATCAAAAAAGAGATTCCAGGTATTTTTCTGCCCCTTCAATTCACTACCAAAACACCTCCAATTTCTTGCCTTAATATATAAGATACCTGCCATTTGCACCATGTACCACAATACATTCATAGTATCACCCAGAACAGAAAGTCAACAGTTATTATATTGTTGGATTTGCACCCCCTCCCCCTCAAGTTCCTTGGATTGTTCTTTGCAAAAAACACTATTGATACATAACCACCAAGATCAAGAACCAAGTTCTTAAGAATCCTTTAGGCAGAAGAAGAGATCCATTCCCTTGAAATCAAAATAATAAAGAAAGAAACTTTGTCATTGAGCAGAGGCTTGCCTGTTTGAAAAAAAGAAAATCCAAAGCCAAAACTGCAATCAAATACACTATCTGAAGACAAAATCTCTCCAGTGATGACTCCAAGAAGAATGAAATCTCCTTAGTTTGGTTAAGAGTAGCACTGAAGTAATGGCCTCAAGCACTTTTGAGGGTAGTGATGCGATCAGCCCAAAAGATGCTTAGCATGGAAACAGCATTGTTGAGCTTATTCAAAAGGTTGAATCTTCCAATGTTATCCATCAAAAAATTAATCCTACTCAAAGGAAAGGCACTTCAAAAGACAAGTTGGAAAAAGGCAACAATCCTGAAGCATTTCTCTCAGCCAGTGTAGTGGAATAGTTAGCACTATGGATTTCATCAATGTGAAGATTGAAAATGTAGACAATGCCTTGCAATGGATTTGTGAAAATATTGGAACAGTTGAAGAAGTCCTTGGAGATCAAAATTGTGAATACTGTTAATATTTGGTTTTGTGTACTTGAGATGAGATCAACCAAACCAATTCTTTTGAATATTCAGAAGGATTTGAAGCAGTTGTGCCATGAGAATTATCATCTTTTCATTGAGGGGAAGGGAAAGCAAAACAAGCCATCAATTGGTTATGGAGAAGATGTCAACAACATAATCTACAATCCTTTGTTTGAATTTTTTACAATCCTTGAGGATCCAAGCAACAAATCCTCAACCCTAGAGCCCTTTGATAATATCATTGGGAAAGAAATTTACAACAATGATGTTGAAGACTCTGATTGGTTTCCTATTGATGTTGAAAACTACCATCTAGATGCTGTCAGGCACCTTCCATTTCTTCCCTACAAATACAAAGCAAGCATCATTTGCTTGGAGTGCCCTGCATTGAAAATGATCAAAGAGATGTATGTACCACAACCTATTCATGGTATCATCTGGAACATAAGAAAGTAAATACCTATTCCAATGAGGGTTTTACACTTCCTGCACCTGGAGTTCCATGCATTGTCCATGGCATCAACTACTTTCAATACATCAAATCAGAAAGAAAAGGAAATGAGTCTGCAAAAAATCTTCCATTCAAGAAGATCCTCTCTCTGCAAATGCAAACAAAGAATGAACAACAAATGATTGTACAACAAAGGCTTACTGAAATACAGAAGGATATGAGTCAGAAGCCAGAACACACAGTTGGTGTCAATAAGAGCAATTGGTTCCATGATAAAGATGAAGTTAAAGATGCTGCAAATTGCCTCACATCCTTAAAAAACTCCATGTCACCTCAGACCCCAAGCAATATTGATGATAACATTGTAGAAGACAAAACTTCATCAAAAGAATCTAACTCACTTGATGATTCAAAAAATTATCCTTGCAGGAGTGTCTTTGACCACAAACCAACCAACAAAATGACTGGTCCTTGTGGTAAAGAGGAATCTTCAAATATCAAAATGAAAAATGATGATGCTTTCATAAAGGATTGTATTAATGCGGTGGACTTGAATACACTGCTAAGAGTAAGCATAAGTTTGGCAATTCTTTAGTCAAAAATACCACTTCAACTGCTGGAAAGAAGGAATCATTAAAGAAAAAACAAAAAAAGGTAATATGGTTGCAAAGAATTCCATTGAAGAAAGGGACTTGAACAGCTTCATTGAAAGTGAAACAACATCATTATATAACTCAAAGAACTACTTCATGGATATCATGGAGAGGAAGCACACAGAAAGTGATAAAGTCACAGAAGAAGATTCATTTAAAATTCTGAGGAAAAGCAAAACAGCTAAAACCAACCTCTTGAGTTATCCAAGAAATCTTAGTTCTGAGGAAGTCAAATCAATATCAATACAATCGATAATGTCTTCCAATGCAGCTGGATTAAAATCTTCCATAATGGTTGGAACTTGAAAGAGGATCCAAGAGTCCTTGTCATTGTCATAATTACTAGGAAGATAGATCTCTACCTGGAATATTTCATCAAGTTCCTCTTACTGTTAACACAAGGTGAAAGAAACAATATATACATGCTCAGCATGTAAATCTTTTGTTTTCTTTTTGTCAACCACCTCAACTTTCTTGCAGGAAAGAATCATCCCTCCAAGAGTGCTACCTTGAGTATTCCATATTCTGAACACCTGTGCATTCTTCACCAGCTTATCCTTGATATTGGTTGACAGAACACCCAATTCACAAACCACAAATGGAATATCACCCACATCAAAACTTAGTTGGAAGTGCAGTTGGTTATGCCAAATTGAAAAAGTACATCACATTGTTGTCATCACATCATTACAAGTAATTACACGTTGGAGGGGTATATCACAGGCTATGTTACAGGTAATTTACTCAGGCCCATTTTAAAAACAATTTCATTGTGACATGTAATTTACACATCATTAATTAACAAGCTAAAAAAGAACCAAAACGCTCTTAATTTTTTAATATTATATCTACTCAAAATTCTCTAAATAACTAAATTAAGTGAGAAATAAAAAATAAAATTGGTTTATTTTTTCTATCTCCAATTTTTTACAAAGGAAAAATTAATTGTTGACCATGGTGTCTATCATTTTGGATGACAATTCCATGGTGGTTAATTTTTTCAGTAAAATTACTACATTTACAAGAATATT
>JALLPE010000934.1:0-13885 GCA_036940025.1 Conticribra weissflogii | reverse complement strand
GAAACAAGGAAACAAGGAAACAAGGAAACAAGGAAACAAGGAAACAAGGAAACAATGTCCATTTTTTGTTTTTATGCCTAAATGATTTTGTCATACATACATATTGATCAGTCACAAGTTCAGGTGACTGGTTTATCAAGGGTTTGTATGATTGTCTTTTATGAAGATATCAGATATCCCATGGCAATCTTGTTTCATGGCAAAGCTCCTTAACACAAAGTCATATTCCTTAGTTGGAAATGTTGCTGACATGTTAACATTATGTCAATGGCAGACCAAAATGTCAAAAAATTCCAAAGACATTATAATTTGTTGCAACATCAATCTTCTGAGAATCCTTGTATGTAGGGTGTCCCAGATGATGACTTGGAGAAAATTGGCACTTTTTATTTTCAATTCCTTTTTTGAGTTCTTTGGAATGAGAGGAGTATATTGCTTGAAAAAAGAGGAAAATTCATGTTTGGTTGTTGTTTTTTCCAAAATTTGGCAATTTTTGAGCTTCATTTCAACACATCTCATTATGTTGCACATCAATGTTGGTGTTGTAAAATTTTGAGATGTTGCAACATTCATCATTTCCAACTCCTAGTTGTAGTCTACACAACCATAAAGTCCTCTGTATATTGATTACCAGATGCTATATGAATTAAAATGAGTCAATAATGATAATTCAAAACCTCATTTCTGATGTATTATCTATATTATTTATATCAGCTTCAGAAAATCATGAGAGATAATTAATCTCCTCAATTGAAATAATTGAGTGCTGAACATAATTAACACCCATCAAACCAAGTTCAAGATATATTGTGCCAGGCTAAATAATCATAGATGACAATGACAACTAATACTTGATTGACACACACATAGACTGATATCTTCAGAAGGCAATGGTATGTACTCTAGCTATTAGCAAAAGTGATGCTAATTTCACTACTGTGCCTTGGTAGGTAATCCTGAGAAGGCCAATAAGAAAGAGCTTGATATTAATTAGGTGCAGCAGATCTTCAACACACAAACATCAAGGTGTATCATGACCTGCCACACCAATTTTAGGATTGGTTGAATTTGGCCTTAGATTTGCTGCTTTTCCCTTCCAAAAGCTTGTCACACTTTTGCAAAGCTTGTACCTTCCCAAAAAATTATGTCAAACATCATCTACTAAGTGTAAAATGTAAAAATATCACCACTCTCATTATATCCTTTAGACTACTGTTTGCAGTGTCCAACCTCAATACAATCAAGCCTTACTGATTCTCAAAACAAACCAAAACAGCTCCCAATCAACAAAGCTATAACTACTTTGGCATGAAACATGTATGATCCATCTGAGAGAGAAATATATTTTGATAAGACAAGATTTATGATATTGTTGCTTTTGATAGATGGGACTATATGTATCAGGCTCTACCCTACTATGAATTTGGCATTATTTATAAGTATTTCTGTTATGCCTGCAAAATGATATCATTGGGATAATTTGGCATTTATATATTATGTTCATATTAATCTTAAAATAATTATTCAAATTGTGCTCTACAGTACAGTTTGACTAAGAAAGTTTATTTCTTTTGCTTTGAAAACCATCATGGGCATTGGTGTATTTGGTATATGGGCTTAGATAACTAGGACCACACACTTGTATAAATTTTGTTACTTGAAAGGCTTTTGCTCATTTTTACTTTCATTGTTGGAATATTGTTTCTTTCTTTTTATTTACAATTTCCATGATTGATTTAAATGATAAAACATAAAATTGGCTACAAATATCTGAATGTTTTGCTTTCATGACTGTATCTGAATTATATTTGTACAATGTGATTTATGAGGTGAAGTCCAGTGTTTGAAAATGTCATAAGAAATGGGCTTGATATGAAAAAGAGAAAAGCACAAATATGAAAATATCACCATAAACCACCACATTGACTAGCACCCAAAGAGACCCAAAGTATCTCCTGGTGTTTCATGTAATTTATCCAAGATTGGCAACAAAGCATCTGTTGAAGATAATGAAGCAAGATTTGACAATGCTATAACAATAATTGATTATAATTTCATTGTTTTTTTGGGGCTTATGACTATTTCTTGTAATGGAAACTTTCATTGCAACCCATCAATTGCACTGAAATGCACAAATCCAACTTGGTGAACATAACATGGAGGATTTGCAACACATAAGTACCAAAGGTACTTACTACTAGGTACCACAGCTATGATATGTGGCAGCAAATCACAATAGTGATGTTAGAAGAGGTGTTTTCTGTCAGATTGAGGTCAATGTCCACATTGATAATAAGCACAATAATCCCCATGAAAAAAATAATAATTTTCATCCTTGATCCTTGATCATCTTGCTTCCGTATCACAGTACATACATAACACTTTCCCCAACTTATTGAGAAAGACACACAAGGAGAAAATTTTTTTTCGCTGGATTTTCATATGAAACCGAAAGCACGTTCTCGTTCAATCATTACCAATACCACGAAGTCGAGTCAAGAATGTATAAAAACCAATGATTTCGCTCACAGAAAAATAATAGGTAGGTAGTCATGTGCGATAGTAGAGAACATGCTGCTAGCTGTGCACTGGAGATTCTCTAAGTCCCATGCAACGTGGGTGTCAATACGACTTGCCGTATGTATGTTTTACTCCGTAGTATCTTTTGACCACACAATTGTGTCAAAAAATCTCTAGTATTAATTGTACTCTCTCTATGGTAGTATCCAACAAAAAATTTGGAGCATTGTTATCCGTCCATCATCATCGAGTGGAAGACTCTTCTTACCTTCACATTCAGAGTTGTATTCCTCTTTCATAACAGTATTATTATGGTATGGCATTTACATGATACAATAGTGGATTGCACCCTTTATATTATGGTAATGAGAAGATATCATATTTCATTATTAACAATTAACACGTACTATTATTAATTCCAGATAAAACCGTTGTTTTCGACAATATTATCACAATTTCATTTTTGCATCGACGGAAAGTCGTAAACAACTTCTTCCTTCACTACCATTCACATTCATATTCATCCTAAAATGTCGACTGGTGATTACAAAGTTGCTGATATCTCACTTGCCGACTATGGACGCAAGGAGATCGAAATTGCCGAGGTGGAGATGCCGGGTCTCATGAACTGCGTTGCAGAGAACATTGAGAAGCAACCCCTTGCTGGAGCCCGTGTTTCCGGGTCCCTTCACATGACAATTCAGACCGCCGTCCTTATTGAAACCCTCAAAAAGATCGGAGGTGACATCCGTTGGTGCTCGTGCAACATTTTCTCGACGCAGGACCACGCCGCCGCCGCCATCGCTCGCGACGAAAGTGCTGCTGTCTTCGCTTGGAAGGGAGAGACTCTCGAGGAATACTGGGAGTGCACGCTTAGCGCCTTGACCTGGCCAGAGGATGACGGCAAGGGCCATGGCCCCGATATCATCGTCGACGACGGAGGAGACATGACTCTCCTCATCCACGAGGGTAAGAAGGCCGAGGATGCTTTCGCCAAGGACGGAACTCTTCCCGATCCTTCCTCCACCGATAACGAGGAGTTTAAAATTGTTCTTTCCATCATCAAACGTCTTCTCGAGGCCGGAGAAACCGACAAGTGGAATAAAATCGCTGCACGATGCAAGGGAGTCTCCGAGGAGACGACGACCGGAGTCCACCGTCTTTACACCATGGAGAAGAACGGAAGTCTCCTTTTCCCTGCAATTAATGTGAACGATTCCGTGACCAAGTCCAAATTTGACAACCTTTATGGATGCAAGCATTCTCTTCCCGACGGTATCATGCGTGCCACCGATGTCATGATGGCCGGGAAGAAGGCTGTCATTTGCGGTTACGGAGATGTGGGTAAGGGATGTGCCCACGCCATGCGTGCCAACGGATGCGTCGTCTACGTGACGGAGATCGACCCCATCTGTGCCCTCCAAGCCTGCATGGAAGGATACACCGTGACCACTTTGGATGAAATGGTTGGAATCGCCGATATCTTCATCACCACCACCGGAAACAAGGGAATCATCATGGCCGAAACCATGTCCAAGATGAAGAACAACGCCATTGTAGGAAACATTGGTCACTTCGACAACGAAATTGACATGGCCGGTCTCATGAAGATCACAAAGCGCATCAACATCAAGCCTCAGGTGGATCGCTTCGTTTTCGAGAACGGAAACGGAGTCATTGTTCTTGCAGAGGGACGTCTTCTCAACCTTGGATGTGCCACCGGTCACCCTTCATTCGTCATGTCTTGCTCGTTCACCAACCAAGCCCTTGCCCAAATTGAGTTGTGGACAGAGAAGGACAGCGGAAAGTACCAGACAGGAAGGGTTTACGTGCTTCCGAAGACTCTGGACGAGAAGGTCGCCCGTCTTCATTTGAAGTCTCTTGGGGCTAAGCTCACTGTTTTGACCCCAGAGCAATCTGAATACGTCGGAATCCCAATTGACGGTCCTTACAAGCCCGACACGTACCGTTACTAGACGCTGTAATACCACAATAGTTGCGGAACAATAAAATGAATGCAATGTGTAAATAATAAAACGATAACATATCTTCACCATGATTGATTAATTCATTTTAAACTTGAATTAATTAGTTTGTTAAATTTTATGTTGAAAGTCGTGCGTCAACGCATCTCAGCTTGAAAATTGTAGTTATAAGTACGATAATCACCATATTTCGGAATTTTCCTGAATTGGATCAGGTCGGAATTGTACCCTGGGTAATCATATTGAATTCTGAATACTATTACTTCATCCATGCATGCATGCATGCACGCTTTCATGTATGGCAATGGAACAACGATCGCGGGAAGAATCAACCTAACTAGGTTTCTCTCTAGAGAGAAAATAATTTCTCCTACGTCGTAGATTAATAACCAAGCCAATATTGTTTATTTTCTGATATATCCTAGAAAAGATTACATACAGCAGTATTAGTATGATCAAATCATTTTCTTAAAACCCATTTTTATGTTCAACTGTCTTCCAAAAGTAACAATCTCTTGATTAGATAGAAATTATTCGTCACAACCTCAAAAAGGGCATTGTTGTGGATAGAGATGAGTGATAGTATTTTCCTTAAGAAACCTTCATATTGACTTTTCCATTAGTGTAATTGACTTGAAACCTGGAGGTCATTTCTCATGGCAAGATGATGAGATTGGAATATGATCAACAACATTTCATTACGATTTGTTCCCATTCAACTCCAATCCTGATTCTAGAACCAAATGTTGGACTATAAACTCTTTTCCAACTCACCATCATTGCTGCTTGTCTCTTCTGTCAACAGCAACCACCCCTCACACTTCAAACGAATTTTTGTCTATTCTTGACTTATCATTTGATTCATTCCTGACCAATTAATCAATATCATGCAAGTACATGAATTTTTCATTAACAAAAAACTGATTTTGTCAATGCAATCAACAAAATTATTCACTTCATTGTACACATATTATATCAGCTAGTAATACAGACCATTATTAAACTGTACTAATGACTATGTGCAAAGTATGAAATATTGAATATCTTTTGAGAATGAGCAAAAGTGGTATATATGGAATTTCATGTAAATTAGAAAATTGCTATTTGTAAAATCAGACTTCATTACAAATGTGTTGATTTAAAAATGATTTACTTGTATGAATTATGGAAGGCCAGTAATGATAAAGGAGTGCAATATCAGAACGAAAAATATGCTGTTGTGGCAACAATTTTGAAAATATTTACACATGAGTGATAACTTGTAGAATTTGCCATTAACCAAAAAATTTGAAATGTCCCTCAAATACCTCCTCAAAGCATATCAATGACTTCATTGTCATGGTCATTGGAGATTTTAGTAATCATCCTTGGATTGCTCTTTGCAGGGAATGTAAGAAGTGTTTTCAAAAGTGACAACTTGACAATGCATTATTGATTCTACATCTTTTCTGTAATTCATTTTCTCATTGAATAACCATACTTCATATATGACTTTCTAGGATTTAGTGTTGACAAGATTGGAAACACATTTAGCTATATAAGAAGAAGCATATTAAACATCTGAAATAATTGGTTCAAAGTAGAAAGGAATAGCTAAGAATTACTTTTCTAAAATGCACCTATCATAGTAGGAGAAGTATCTTTCTTTTCATTTCTTTTCTTTGATTTATTCTTTAATATAATCCATTTTCCAATGCATCCATTTTATCATGTTTTGTAGAGTTTTGTTTCACTTACAAGAAGGGTTTCCAGAATACATGCTGTCAAACACCACCCAAAGATGCAAGAGTATAACACAGAGGCAGGGAATGGTGTTGATTATATTTGTGTGATGAAATAATGTCAGGTGTGGTTGACTGAGCAAAGATACATGAAGTAAGGATAAAGAGGTTTGATTTGTGTGCATTCTTTTAATCACAAAGATTAAAAATTGATCATCCTAGATATAGGATAAAGTAGGAGACATATTACCTTTTTTGAATTGCTGTTTATGTCTTACACCATATAGTGACATGATCAGTTGTCTTTGATCATTTGTGAATTGCTTTGAAGTTGTTAACATTGTGCAATTGAGAATTTATTGTTCATATTTCATGTTGTAGCATCACACTGGTATTTTCCTGATGTCAGCTTGATTAACAACTGAAGTATACAAGCAAATGAGTTGGATTGAATTCTTCTTTGTAAGGATGAGCTATTCTGGAGATTTTATGACAATTCTCAAGAATCCACTTTTTCCTTGCCAATCAAGGTGGTCAACATTGCTGAATTAATGAGTATCTGTGATCTATATTCTTGGATTATGGTAGAGGTGATTTTATTTGTGTTGGATTAGGCTTTTGATGTTGATTTCAGCCTATATCAATGTCTTCTTACTAGATGCACCAAGGAGGGGTGACATACTGACATAGTTGATGCTCTAAACTTTAACAAAAGATGTGTTTGATAGAAAATAATTAGGCCAATTGAGATAGGGACAACTAATCTGCATGATATCTAGAAATTGTTTTTGTTTTTCTTATATGTATTTAATGATCGGACTGAAAACAACTACTATCATGTGAGATGGAGTGTAATTGATGGGTGTTTGATAAGCCTCAACATGACAGTGTTTTGGATTATCCCAAATGAGGTTGATATGAATCTGTGCTAGAGCACATGATGGGATCAACACCAGGTGAGATGAGAGCCAGGGCAAAGAAAACAAGCCAACAAAAGAGAGCATTTATTTGATGTGTGTCTCTTTTTGAAAGCACAGGATAAAATGACCCCTGAAACAGTTTTATGGACCATTATTAGACAAAATGGTAACAACAAGCAATGTCAAACTATTGTTTGAATGTGATATTGCTTTGAACCTGTTTTACCTGCCTCAAATTTGTTCTTTTCACTAATTGTTGAATGTTTTTACAAAACAGACAAGTTCCATTTTTGCCTTCAACACACAATTTTGGGGCATTTAATAATGTAAAATGTAAATGAGTGGTGGATCAGAGTGAAATGATTTGTGTCAGATGAATTTTTTGTTCATTTCTTCCTCCTATTTTTTACCATTTGTCAAAAATTTTGCATTATCTCTGAATTGCAGGAGTGGGACAGGAATTCTTCAGGTATCTGTTCAAGTAATCTACAGACAATGATTTGTTAAAATGGCAACAACAAGGGGAGAAAAATATGTTAAATGCATTTATTATATGATCATATAATTGTAGGTACTGAAATTAATTTTCAACATGTTTTTCTTACAAATATAATAGTTTTAGAACATATATTTTTATGATATCAATTGTGATTCATTCCCTCATCTTATCTACCTATTATATCATCTACAATACAGGTTATTTTGTTGATTGATTATAAAAATAATTCCATACTGTCAAAGTATTGCATGCAGTGGTGTGGTGTGGTACAGATTTTTATGCTCTAGCTTAGTGAAATTGCAACAGAGTAAAACAAAATTTTCAATATTATATTTCAGGTCTAGTACCAATCAATATCTAACATAATATATTGTTTTGTATCACAAACTTTGACATGATATCAACAGCATGATGAACTCAATTCATGTTGTTTGAATTTACTGATATGTTGTCAGCACAATTCCAATATGAATATTTTTCAAATTTCTAGAACTTTAGGGATTTGCAGAAAAAGATTATTTCAACAAAGTAATTTGTGAAAGCTTTAGATGCAGAAAATACTCATCTCAACACTGCAATGGAGCTTGAATGGATTTTCTGGTAACAATTTTCAATATTCTCTTTAAACAAACAAACACATTCTATTATCTTTCAAGTCACCAACAGCTTTTACCTATTTCCTTTTCCCTCCATATTTTCAAGTCTTTGCCACCAATCCAGAAGTTTTCAGTCATTGTCTTGTCATTCATTTTTATAAAACAGATCTTTATAGTAAACTAAATGGATTGGTATTGTCCTGAATTTGATCAGGTAGGTGATTCTACTAACATCATGATAATTACAACTTTCTAAGATACATAATGTTGTTTGAAAATTTGAATAATCAACAATTTCCTCTCTCTCAAAAGGAAGAATATTTCTCTTTACAATGATCAAGTCATTGTTTGGTTATTTTTATCTTAACATATTTTAAAAATTCTATTGTCAGCAAGATATTTTATTGAAATCAATTTTTATTTTCTACTGTTTTGCATATGCAAAATGTCTTCATTTGACATAAATCTTAATTATTTTTGACCTCTTGAAAAAGAAAAAGAAGTATTTGGGTTCAAATCATAAGAGACTATTTTTCTAAACTAAATATTAGGGTAAATGGTATGATACATAAATGTTACTTCTCATGTTGGGGCGTTTGCAATTGAAGATTGACACAATATTCAATATCAATTCATGATGATTTACTCTATTTTATTTTGATCCTCATTCCAACACCCAGTAATAAATTAAAAACTGACTTTTTGTTTGTCAAAACAAGATGGTGCCCATAGTTCAAATTTCCTGTCTTGGAATATTCAAATGCTTCATTGTAAATATTGATTTCCTCAAATGTGTTTCGATTTAATAAAAACAAATGCTATATCTTAAGGTGTTTTTGCCTTTTGGATTTATACACATATGTGTGGCTCATCCATGGTATACACAATATGGCTCCATTGGAATGATTGCATGCATTTGGAAATGAATGTATGAAACCCTAATTCCAAAAATAATAGATGTGATTAGCATAAAGAATAGAAACAAGTTTGATACAAATGAACCGGACGAACTTTGTTATAGAATCTGCCATTCTATGAAAAGTCAGTCTAAGAAGGACATTCCAAGTGTTTAAACTTGGATTATCAACAAAACAAAACCATGATGCTCTGAGTATTTTGTTCTTATTATGATTTTGAAAACATTCCAAACTTGTCACTAATTTAAGGCACAATGATGGCAACAACTTTTTTGTGCTACAAAAAGTGGTGTCACAGTAACAATCTGTGGTCTGATAACAAAAAAATGCCTGTTTGATAAAGAGAATGATGGAATGATTGCTGTTCATTTTACCAATGAATTGGATATTGACCAAAGTTACATCAAAATTCTATGGTTTCCATGCACATGAAGCTATATAGATTGAAAATCAAGTTAAATGACATTCCAGAGGAACATGATGTAAATCATCCTGTGGTAAACACCAAACAGAAATCAATTAATTATGCTTTTTAATTAGCAACTCAAAAGTTGAATTGACAATGATAAACTTAGCCAATAGCAAGATGAAAAGACAAGAAATTTGCTGAACTTTCATTTTTCAATTGATACATATAAATGCCAATGTCACACACAACTACCTACAATCTGTCTCTTAATACCAACAAATTCAAAGATAGAACTCATACTACAAAGTGGAATGATTGGAAAAATATCAACTATTGCACAATGTAAAAGTTGATTTCCTTGCTGTAGTTTCTAGACATGCAACACTGTGCAAAATTCTCAATTTGTTGTCCTAATAAATGCAAATTAAGTCATCCAGATGGAGATATTTTGTATCATGCCGATCCAAAAAGGCTGACGCTGAAAGGTATATTTTTTGGTTGATTTGATGGCTAAATGAGTCTTGCTAGGATCCATGGATTTGTAGAATGTCAACAAATATCTGGTGGATGAGTGAGAACTGATTGACAGCATGAAAAAGATAAGTCTAGATTATTCTTCCAGAGTGCAAAGGACTATCTAGAACATAATTACTTGGATAAACCAATTTATTTGTTCTCCTCATACATCAGAAAACCAATGTCAAGCCTTTATCCCTAAGGTAGACTGTTCTCCTGCACAATTTGTCATATTGATTAGTTGTGGCTAGTGATCAATTGATTAAAAAGTGGCAAAAAATATCCTTAAGTAAACAGTTATAGAATCTGATGAATTTGTTGTCACCATCCACAGAGCTCATTGCTTCTGGGGAGACAGGTGGGTAAACAAAACAAATTAGTCAACCCATGATTAAGGCTTGTTCATTGGATGATTCCAATAATTTGCAAGTAGTATTGTGTTCAATCAATTCATTTTCCCATCTTCTGAAGGCACTGGATGATTTGTATTCTGTCTAAGGAGTCATTCTTGGGCAAGTGTGCATCCTTCATTTGGCAATCACTACTATATCTTTGCAGGACTGAAATTCATTTGATCCCTCTCAATGTCAGTTTTTGTCTGTCTTCAATTTTTCTCATACTTTGGAAACCAAATGTCACAACTTGATTCATCATATTGCCCAGTTTTCAGCACAATTTGTCATCATGATTAGTTGTGACTTGTTAGTAATAGATTGAATTGTGGCAACCAATGTCCTCAAGTAAACGGTTACAGAATCTGATGAGATTAATGTGACTGTCCCCAGAGCTCATTGCTCAAGCCATTGTAAGTGTGGTGTGACATAGGAGTACTAGATGAACAAGGTGGGATTAAGGGGGGAAATCATGAGAAGGCAGTCCATACTGCCCCAAAAATAACTGTTGACCATGTTCAACCCAATAAATTACCAGTAAACACAGTAAATTAGGGTAAAAAAGCAGTAACTGCAAACCTAGGTGACCAACATTACTGATATCCTGACAAAGGAAATAAAAGGTAGTGACAGTGATCATTGTCAGTGGGTAAGGGGGAGGATTGATAGATTGGTGGAAAGCAAAATCAAGGATATCTTCTATGTTGTGCCATGATTGGAACACGTGACTTTTTATGAGGATGCCAGGCAGTTTGCTGTGGGCAAAGAGCTGTTTGGAGTTCTGGAGGAATGATTCTCTGAACATTTTGGGTCGGTTAAGTAGGTAGGCATTGAGGCTGGAAGGGACAAGGTATTCATTAGGTGGTGTTGGTGTATGGGGGCTGGGAAGAGGGACTCATTGTCAGTGTTGGCATTGTAGGGGCAGAAAGGTTAGGTGTGGGGTGTGTCCCAATCTACTGGAGTGCGTGCCTGAAAGGAGGGAATAAGGGACTACTTGAGAGCTAGGTTGAATGTCAGTGGTGGTGTCCTCCATTGTGTTATGGGTTCATGTGCTGGGCAATGTTGGAAATGGAGTTGGAGGACAGGTTGGATGCAGTGCAGTGCTGAAGGCTCAACAGATGTTCTTGGGGAGGTAAGTGGACGATGGTCTTGAGGTCAAGGTCCAAAAGATCAGAGAGGAATACACTAGGTATGAGCTTGATGGCTTCAACAAAGGTGAGGAAGCATGCAGCGAATTTTTGGGCTGTGCTGATGGAAGGGAGTCAATGCTCCTGTCATATCCAGAGTCAACAGGAGTCTTGGTTCAGCAGAAGGAAATGTAAATAGCTTGG
This sequence comes from Conticribra weissflogii, assembly GCA_036940025.1. Taxonomy (NCBI): domain Eukaryota; phylum Bacillariophyta; class Thalassiosirophyceae; order Thalassiosirales; family Thalassiosiraceae; genus Conticribra; species Conticribra weissflogii. The sequence continues at coordinate 2,079 of JALLPE010000934.1, read as the reverse complement.
AAATGTAAATGGCTCAGTTGAGGATGAAGATAAGAAAATTTGGCAAGTATTGTGGAATGTTCAGCCTTGAGTTGTCAGGCCAAGGTGACTGCAATGGAGAACCGATGCTTGTGGGTCATGATGAATGCAACATAGCATCCACAAAGGAAGATGAGGTTGTCATCATCTGGCTTGGTGTTGGGGAATGTGGTGGTGATGCCCTCATTTAATTTGAATGCAATATGGCATAGGACATGGGTACCATCTAGGGGTTGGGGTCCTGGGTTAGTTTGATGGATGATGGTTTGGATGATGGTTAGTGGGTTGACAATGCTGGTGTGTAAGATATGATGTGGATATTAATTGACGGGGGATTGAAAGGAGGCCCAGGAGAATGCGGTCCCATAGCAGGAGGGCTAAATCTGGCGCATTAGGTAATCATGGTGGATTTGTGGGTTTAGAGTTGTTGTGGAGCAGAATTGGCTGATATTATGACTGGTAGGGGGAAGGAAGTGAGTTGAGCGTCCTGGGTGGGGAAGGGAAGGTGGTCCAAGGGGTGGGGACACTGTGGTCATGGGACAAACCAGTGCAATGCCAGATAACAAGACCCAAGTAACATATTCAAATGTTTTTGTGGGACTGCAGGGGACATCCAAATGAGTTTATCTGCCCACATTGTAGAGATTTGTGCATTCTTGCCTGCCATCCAATGCCCATAATAAAAGTCATGACAGAAGTTCCAGTTGAAATGTACCACCATGATGCAGTAGTTCAGTTCCATTTTCTGAGTGTCCATCACATTATCAAGGAAATTTTTGCATCCTAGAGGTTTGAGCAACCATTGCAAGATTGTCCAATAGAAGGACACGTGTGGTTATCAAAATTTTTTGGGAATAATTGTTCCACCATTGTAAATTGAAATCTTCTTCATTGAGGAGTTATACTTTTTGACACCGACAAAGCTTGTGATGATGGATTAGGATGGTTTGACATCACACTGGAGGGATTCACAGTAGTAGTAGAGTTTCAAAATGGGGTCATCTATCATATTCACCTCAGAGGTAATAAATGTAATCTTGTTGCAGAAAACCACTGCTTTGTTGATGTTCACACTGCTATGGAGTGGGTCATATGGGAAGTGTTCCTGGCAAGGATTGGCATCCAAGACTTAGGATCTGTGTTGGATTCCTTCCAGTGTAACATTTTGACCATGTTGCCGGTGGGAATGGGTGGTGGGAACATACCAAGGAGTGTTGGAATCAGCTCCAGTTGTGCATCCTCCCCTTCAACAATATTGACATAGAAGGTGGCCAATGCTGGAGGATATTGGAGGGTTATTTGAGTGATGACTGGTTGGTTAATGGTTGGGCCATGGTTAGAGAAGAGTTCATCACTTTAGTGCCTCAGAAGAAAATGGAAGAAGATGGATTGGAGGTTGGCATCTTGCACTGGTGGTTCCAATTGATGTTACTTGGTTACAAACTGGAACACTCATAGAAAGATGGAGGGTGTAAGGTGCCAAAGTTTTTGTATTCATTACTTGAAGTTGTACCAAACAAAATTGCCTGTCCAGATTCTTTTGTCAAAGCCATCCTTGTATATGGATTGTTCCATTAGGAGTCCATAGAATCCTTGGAATGGATCCGCCAAAGGGAGAGGTGGGAGTGGAGGAGGTCAATGACTTAGGGTCTGTGATAATCTGCCAGATTCCATGTCTCTTCATTGGTGTCTAGTTTGTAGCCAAGGAGGACATTGTTGAGTAGTTTTATTTTGGACGCCATCTGCAGATGTTAGCACCTGTGGCTTCCAAGATGGTAATTACCCTATGTTGTTTTGAATGCTGCAAAAGACTACATAGAAGGAATGAATGCTGTGATTGAAGTTGAAACAGCTGAAGCAAAGAAATTGGGGTTTTTGTGCATACTCCAGTTTTGAATCCCAGGGAGAGAGGCAATCAAAGTGGATGAGAATAATCATTTCCATTGGATGGGAGGTCAAATGTGATCAGAGGGTTAAGCATATTGTAGAACATGGATGGCTGGTTGAGTGGTGGACATGGTATGGTGCTGCAAAGTGTGAAATTATGCATTCATGGGAGTC
>JALLPE010000933.1:0-13891 GCA_036940025.1 Conticribra weissflogii | reverse complement strand
ACTATCAAACAACTAATAGAAACGATTTTTCAATTAGTTCTTGTACCCCAAAGATATCTGACAAATAGTGCTTCAAAATAGTTTTTCACTGGTACCCAATTTCGGCCCGAGTAGAGTCAAAACCATGTCCTTTCGAGAGGTGCTATTTTATTATATATATATGTGTGATCACAACCCTTATTTCTCATATAGGAAAACACACAAAAAAACTCGCAGTCGTCATGAGTCTTGTTGATGTTTTCATTCGTCACATACAATTCCTATTTTGAATTCAACATTTCTCCATTTTCTATGCTTCTTGTTCCTCAGAAATATGTCATTGTGCGGAATGTATATATTTATACAGATTATAATATTATAATATGGTAGTGGACAATACAAATTCATATCTTTTTTCATTGCTTTTTTGATCTTTTCCTTCAAACATGTGCACCCTACCCCGCCCGTCCACCATCCCGCCAGCAATGACGACAAACGCATCATACAAACATCTTCATCAAGTTCGTCAAACTCCTTCTGAATGAGAAGAGGACTCCTCACCTAAGCAGCTAAGCAAAACAGCTTCGCCGTCATTCGTTCCAATCACCTCTGCTCAGCGCGCCACAAACACCCGCCATCCTTAGATTGCCAACATCACGGCTGAGTAGAAGTTCGAGTCTCTTCCTTCTCAACGAGCTAAAGGGCATCCACCTGAGTCAAACAGGTTCCTGATCCGTCGTGCTAGAAAAATATCCTCCGCCAAAGGCATCCTCCGTCATTCGAGCACCCTTTATTTCTCCTCACAACTGCAGGTTTCACAATGACAACAAACGACCACCAAGCCCAGGATCAACAGCAGCAACGAGAGCAAAAGCAGCGACGTGCATATGACATGTCCACCGTTGAAGAATGTTATGACGGAACCCTATGCGAGAACAACTCGCGTTGCGTCCCCCATCCTTTCAAGGAAGGAAGTTATATGTGTGACTGCAAGAGTGCGAATCATGGTGCTCAGGTGAGTTGTTGCTCGATGTTCGCTGTGGTTCCTGCGCAAATAATGTTTACTGCTTCAATGACGTTTTTCATGGAATAGCGATAAGCATTTTTGTGCTATCGTTTCACTTGGTTTAGCTGCCGGCTGTGTTTACCACCATGTCATTTTTCGCAAGAGAAGCAATGGGCTGCATTCTTTTTTTTATGGGCTTAATTGTAGTGCTGTGATGACACAAACTTGTATTCAAATCATGTGCATCTACAACATTATGGAAGTTACGGGCAGATTTATCCTTTTTTATTCGAAAACTTTGGAAGCGTAACATGTCAAAAAGACCCATTCACTGACAACATCATCCTCTCGAAAAACTCAACTCATCAAATATTCTACAATATTGACATATCATCACGCTCAAAACAAAACGATAACAAAAATCTACGTCTCAAAAAATTACAGGGGGGAAGCGACTCCCCAACCTCATATGCCGGCCTATACTGCGAACACCGTGCCACGACCTACTGTCAGAAGGATGCCTCCTCCTCCCTCCACGCCTTCTGCACCAACAACGGCGAATGTCTTAAATTTGTCTCCAAAACCCAAGCGCACACCGGCTGCAAGTGCCCTAAGGGCTACGAAGGGGATTATTGCGAATTCGTTGTTGGGGGCGTGCCCGATTGGGAATTCGATTTGAATAGGTTGAGTGCCATGGGGTACGAGACCGGGTACAATGGCGGGATCAGTAGTTCATTTGCGAGCGATGGTGGGGCTGCCATGCCCATTATCGGGATTGTTGTCGGAAGTGTTGTCGGATTTATCGCCATTGCTGTCATGTTGACTTGCTTTTTGTGGACGGGGACTATTACAGATAAGATTGCCGGACTTTCGAGAGGTAAGAAAAGCAGTTCGGAGAACGGAAACGGGACATCGTCCGAGTTTGTCGGAGGGCAGAGCGTGTACAAGAAAAAGGCGAGTTCTACTCGTGCTTTGGTCATTGCGCCTGAGGCAATCGATGCAGATGGTGGGGTGTTGACCGAGGCCATGAGGGAAAAGGAGCAGCAGCTGGAGTTGGAGGAGATTGGATCACCTTCGAAGGAGGAGTTGCACGAGGTGGATTTGGATGATCTGCCCAGTTCATTGGAAGAGGATGGTGGGAAGAAGGAGATTCTATGAGAATTGTGGTCTTGCAGTATATTAATTTGATTGATCGCAGATGTTTCCGTTGACGGATTTGAAGGATGAGGCAACGGTTGCTATTTTTTGTCATCAATCAAGGTGGATGGATTTAGATTGTGGAGACATGTCACTTGGATATCGTTGCAGTTATCTCTCTTCATAGCGACGTAGTTTGAGATCACAATAGCAATGTTTCAATAAATGATAGCATGGTATGCAGCAACGAATATAGGACATTTCAGGTTTCATCACAGCCATAATATATTGAGCAATCCTTTCAGCACGACACCTATCTCGTCCGAAGAAATAGCGAATACAATGATGCTACCAAGTCATTAAAATGAGATCAAAAAGTCCCTTAATTTATGTCAGGAAGTGTTGTATGACCGCAAATAATGAAACAGATCCATTCGAGCGAAAAGCAATGTCAATATTCCCGTAACAAAATTTGTTTTCAAATATAGTGCTAGGAGAAGACTGCGGCAACAATATGGTTCACAGCTTTAGGTGGCCTGGCTTGCTATAGTATCGGTATGGCAGGTGTTTTCTTCATAAAAAATGATTTGGCTCAAAGAAATGTTAGATCTGTAATACGGGGATGGAAAATCTTGCATCACCTGCCGCTTCGGCGAATTTAGCACCATCGCAAAAAATCTACAAAGGCCTTGTATTGACCTTGTATTGCTGGTCGTTTATCACTGTCAGTTTGAATCTCATTGCAACATACTTGCGTGTGCACCTTTTCATTCCACAAACGACGGCGGTTTTACTGCAAGGAATTTCAATCAACAATCACACCCATTTACAACTCTATCAGCGCGCAATGGATGGATGGATGGACGAAGAAATGAATGATTGAATGAATGAAAATAGCAACGGTGCATTTTATCCGAGTCGAAAAGTGGCTCCGATAAAAAGCATGTCACTTTACAAAGATCGCACTGTGCTTGATTTGATCACAACGATGGTGTTCATTACGATTTGTCCCGTAATTTACAACATTAAGTATCAATTTACTTTTTAGTTTTCTTTAGTAAAAAATTTGAATTCACACATATTTGTGACCGATATAAGCGACTGGAAGCAACCTTCCTTCAAAACAAAACCAAAAAATGTTATGATCGGAGGTCCTCTAAGTTACGTAAATATTATTTTCTTTTTCAGCAACGAATTATTAAGAGATGGATGGCGATCATAAGAGATGGACGGAAGTGGAATGGTCCAGAAAGATGAAAAACTCCAAAGAAGAACTTTCTATCGTGGGATTATCCTACGTTTTAATTTGTTGTGGAATTTTACAAACATGCGACCTAAATGATACCTAACATAATTACGACAAAAGCACAAACGACTGACCATTTCACTGAACAATACCTGCAATCTCTGGCGTGCTAGTTTATTTCTCCTGATTTTCTCATGCTTAGAGTTGTGTTAAGGAAAGCACACTGGTACAATCATTGCTTATATTCTAGTCCACCATGGTTGAGTTCCAGAAGGAACCAAGATCTATTCCGGGACAACCTCTCAGCATATCCTTTGCAGTTGCGACAAAAAAGCACCCACATTCACCCAACTCTTTCGACAAAGAGAAGTCATCGGGACTAATGTCTCCATTCCAAACAGCAGCAAACTTACAATACTCGGCTCGAGAAGCCGGCGTGCTGAAAGGAATGTATTCAGAATAGGAAGGAATGAACACTTCCCTCGAATTTTGTCCAATTCCATAGGAAAAGGTGGACGGAGAAGATCCATGGGGAATCTTTTCAGCGCAACCCAATTCATATCCTTGGTAACATTCACAATACTTAGTAAGGGCAGTGTATGCTTCTGCTGCAATTTCGTTGCCGATAGAGTTGAAGAAATCCGGAGTGAGGAAGCCATCATCAGGAGTGAAATAAATCGGGCAACCAAAGTTGAAGGGCTCGACTGGCACAGGGAAAAAGTCGCATAAAGCGGTTACATCCGAGGGTTCTGTCAAGTCATTATCATTGAATTGCGACAGAATGTCAAAGGCTATTTGTAGACGCTTGTCGCAAATAGAAGAAGAAGTAGTAGGGGACAGGATAGGGGGGACCTTAGGTCGCCTTGCGCGACTTGATTGACTTTTTGCTTTCATTTTCATATCCATGAAATGGAGCAATTTTTCGTCGATTCCAGGCTCAACGTTACTTTTTTTTCGAAGATTGCGTTGTCTAGGATATGATTCAACCGGATTCGTGTTCAAGTTGGTTTCATAGTACAGTTCATCGCTTCTCTGCGCGAGTCGACCACGTTTAGGTTTATCTAATTTATTTGGCTTATCGTCGACGAATCTTGTGTTCACCATGTCATTTGCATCCATATTCAATTCTCCATCCAGAAATTGTGCCATCGCAAGTGACGCCGAAGTAATCAAAGTGAGTGCTTGTGTTAGCGTACAAATCATCATTATTCCAGACAGATTTTGAAGTTAATGTGTTTCAGCTCAATTTCGTTTTTTTTATTTTGGTTTAGACTAGTTTCAACAATTGAAGTATTGTACTGATTATGAGAATTGTGTGCAATGGTGCCGGCGTAAGGAAATCATCACCAGAGAACGCGAAGTTGCTCAGTCCACCTGTTCGCAACTTAATTATTCACCAGGAGTATTCCCAAAGAAATTGATACGGTGATTAACTGAATTAGAATACCGAATACCCAAATTGAACACTACCGGATAGAGTACAAAAGTAAGTATGCCCTTCATCACGCAATGAATGTAGGCAAAATATCCCATACGAATAGAGGTAAATTCAACACAGAAAGGTACAAAGCCCACTTATCACACATCATAAAAAGAAATTTATTTACTTTTCATTTCTTAGAGTTTCTCAAAGTATTCCTAAAAACTAAATCAAAAATTTAATTGTGCGTTTCAGTCACACACTACACCTACTTTAACAGTGGCTTTGGCACAAGACCAAAATTATACAAAGGAACGATGATATTGGAATCTCAAAAGCTCACGGAATTGCAACACGAACTGGTCGTAGTGACGACCCCAAGGATCGTCGGAATAATGGATGACACATTTGCAAAAGATAGAGTTCCCATCCGTTTTATGCAAGGAGAAGGACGAATCGAGCAAAAAAAGCAGTGATATGGTAGGTACGGTACAATACTCAGGCAGGTAGGGGTTGGCATTGGTCGAAGGAGATGGTGTTTGATACAATACATCCAAGAATTTTAGAATCACGGGTGAACCTGGCGCGATTTCGTACCTACGTCAATTAAGGAATGGATTCATTTCCGTTGTTAAATTAGATTTCTTACACTGATTCCTCAATTGATGCCGTTTTGATCCAGACAAAATCGCAATCACTATAATATGGTTTCACCATACTGGAAAAAATTGCAACCGAGATTTGACAAGATAATATTATTACAATGTTAAAAAATTCAAGTGAATCGCATGTCAAACGAATGCAGTGGAAGCTTCCTCGTTAGCAAACAATCTATTGTTACCATTTCTTCGCACTCCACTTCCCTTCCTTACTAAAGAATGCTTATCAGGCGAACCTCCTCGCCTCTCCACATCCCGTTGTATCAATTGCATTCCCTCTTTCATCTTACTTTCCAAATCCTCGGCATCTCCCAACATCACCGCATCTTCGTGCTCGATTCCCAACGCATGCAGTATCTTCGGATAGGCATCGCATAGGGTAAATGAGCATACTGCCAAAATTAAGAGTGGCGCGTAGACGGAAAAGGAAGTTCCGAAGAACGGAATTGTGGACATATCCGACATGATGTCGGAGAATGCACATTTTGTTATCTCGTATTTGAGCCTGTGACGTAACGAGTTGCGAAAAGGGTTTGTTTCGTGTATCACATCTCCTGTTAATATTGTGAAATGCCGCACAAATTATATGATTGTAGCAAAGATTTCACCAATGTACTCACATGAGCAAGTAATTATAACCCAAAGGAAATTGCAACCTGACCAAGTATTGCGCATTGAAAATCAACGCCACTCCATGGCTTTGTCGATTGCCCCGTAGACAATTTGGGCCCAACAAACTCATTTGAAACAAACAAGTGTACACGCAGAGGGACATGTACAGCAAAGGGATCAAAGCGCATGTCTGGAAGAGGATTCTTGCCCCCGAGTCGAAGTGATCCAACGAATGAAGAACCCATGAAAATGGGGAAAGATTTAACGGTGCCGCCAAGGTAACTTCGCTTAGGAGCACGAACACTGACAGTACCGCTGTTATAATCGCAAGAACTCGAAATGTGTGGTATCGCAAATGCCGAACCCACAATCGTTGCATGAAATTCCTCCTCGAAGCACCATTTCCCGCGGTTGCAGATGCTCCGACCAGAGTATCCGATGTGCTGTTTTCCTCATCTAACGCTGAGAACAAATGATTGCGCTCTATCAGATGGTTCCATCTCAACTGTGCACTCACCGCACGCTCCTGAGCTCGTTTCAATTGTGCATTCAGTTTGACAAGGTATTGGACATCCATGTTTTGTATCGCTTCTTGCGCCATCGCATCGGATTCATTTTCGCTTTCTGTCCTATTCCTGTGATTTGGAGACGAAGGATTGGCGCTCCTTCCGGGTCGTTGTTCGGCACTCAACTCGTTGGTTTCATTCTTCCTCCTAACCAATTCCTCCAAGCATTGATGAAATTGCGTGACTTCATCCCTTGTGCATTTGCAAGAGCGCCAACAGTTGCGGAAATTGCAACACTTCAACATCAACCCACATCCCGTAGCCTTCGCCGTCGCGGTTTCACCGCCAACAATCCCCAGAGACGTTCCGTTCTCGTTCTCACCGCCTTCCTCTTCTTCCGAACCCACGCTCCCCAAATTGAACCCCACGGCATATCTGCATACACTTTCTATGTGCTTTTCCACATCTTCCAACTCCCAAACCGCCTCGAACAGCTCTTCCTCCGCGCCGCAAATCATGATCCTCGCCCTTCGCAACTCTTGCGCCGGGCAGGCCTCTCTCCAGAATCTCTTCGGAATATTGACCAACCCGTTCCCCAGAAGCAACGACACCAATACCAAACCGTAGGTGTTTCCCAGAGCCATCAAGACGGGTAATACCGTCTGAACCAATCTTATACTCTGCAAATGAATGGCCATGGCGACGACGGCGACTGCTCCCATGAGTATCATGAGGAATATTCCTTTGACGGATATGGTGATTCCGTCTTTGAGGCGTTGGCTCAGGGAGAAATGGCCGGAGAGGAGGGTTTCCCTCGTTATCGGGAGTACGAGCCACGCAAGGAAAAAGGTGGTCCAATAGGTGATTTGCCAGGGGAGGTAAGTTGGATTGATTTGAGATAAGTCGGTGTCATCTTCGTTATCCTTGCCATCAGTGTCGTTGTTAATGTCATCATCAGTGAATTCATCGGAGGAATTAGATGTGGAAGCATAACTCAAATCTATTGGTAGCAATGCCACAGCAGCTGAACCCAAACCAAAAGAAACGATGGACAATAATATGATTAAGCACGAGGTGCTTCGTTTGGCGTAGTGGAAAACAAACCAAGAGGAGAAAACGAAGAGGATTATGGCGAGTGGAAGGAGAGTTTGGTTGTTCATTCTGTTTTTCTTTTCTTAAAATGTGCTTTCTACAGATTGATGGAATGGTTGTTGGATACTGCTTTTACGAGATGGGTTCCTCAAATTTTCCCAAGGCGTGTTATGACGTACGACGTGCTCTCGCCAGTCACACACACCGAACTGTATGCAAATTATTCTTCGTAAATGAGATATCCCGCATAGGCAAGTTGTTATATATTTTGTTTCCTCTTTCTAGATCAAGCAGAGGAAACCGAGCGCAAAAATGGCAGAGTCCTGTCTAGACGACGTGTTGGCAAAATTCAAAGTGCCAGATCGTTGATGCCGGTTCTTCCAATTATCGAGGACGAATTGTATTGCGAAGAACGGTGGCTCACTGAAGCAGAATTTTATTTGGATTGCAGGAACGATGCAAATGAGATGTCACCACTTCCAACGCACGAATGTCTTTAAGTTCTGTGTATAAATGGGGGGAGGCTACAGTTATGGTAGTAATATTGATTTCTGAGACCGAACGCGTGTCGTGCTGCTGACTGGAGGTTGTGACGATCAAGTTTTGTCGACTCGGCAATTGAAATTTGTCACGTCCTTGTCTTTAGGAGTTATAATATTAGGTATTTGTTGTAGTTTGTAAGAATACACCACATGTATCGTAATATGCCAGTGCTGAAATTATTTCATGATGCTTGCGCTCGATCGCTCTCGTCGTTTTTTTTTCATCGCAAGAAGCGTCATTGGCGAATGCGCGGAGAGAAGGAATATATTATAAAATAATATGAAATGAAGAGATGTATGGGTTCGTCATGATCCCACCAACAAAATACCTACCTAGAGTTGCAGCGGACGCCGCCCTACCCCACCTAATTAAGGGATGCTTCTCATCTTGAGGATAATAAGTACGATATGGTATTAGTATGGGTTACGTAGAAGAGAGTGTGAGGTGTGGTACCATAGACCTTTGACACCAGCCAGCCTAACCGTTCCAGATATCCAACGTAGATGAGAACAAGCCCATATAAAATCTTCGTCAGGCTCACGTTCGATGACCCCCCCACAGGATCTTATGGTACACAGCCCAACATGACATTATTTTATTAACCATGAAGTTGTATGACAATGGTAGTAATCAATATCGCGACCACGCCATGCATATCGATGGCTAGAACGTTAAGGAATTAGATAGCGGCTACGCAGAGAACAGACATCCGTAATTCTCGTTTGAACGACAAAGCCCGCGGATAGACCGAGTTCTGTCAATGGACATCAATTTGGACGATGGAGGACATCATCCCACCACTACATGTACCTCCCGAGAAACTCATGACACACAACTAATCAACTGTAAAGGATGAAATCTCAAAATCGCCACGAACAATATCGAGGAATAATCAACGGCCAAGGAACGGCCTGTCACACCTCCTCGGCACTGCAACTCATATTTCACTGCTTCCCCGACGTGAGAGACACACTGTTAGAACTCGCCGTGGCGTCCAGCGATGCTTCCACCCACTCCAGCGACGAGAATGACGACCGCGAAAATAATTCGGCCGAAAAGATTTCTAACGATAAATTCTCTTCGATCGAGAACGGGGCAATTATTAGGCAACAAGAATTCGTATATCAGCTCGCATGGTTCTTTTATTTATTGAAGCATGCGGAAAGGGTCCGCGTACGCACCACCAAGGAATCTTCGCACCACCAACAACAAGGAAATGATGCTGAAATATCGCCCAAAGTCTCCACGAGCGACGCGAAATCCAAATCAGGTGTTAGAAAAACGTCCAAATCCTCCAAAAGACAGCTTAGCGCTCGACAGAAAGCTGCCATAGCCGAGTTCATGACCTCCGTAGCGTCTCAAAGGAGCAGTCGCAAAAATCGCAAAAATCGCAAAAACCTAAATTCGGCGTCATTCGGAACTGACAATGTCGACGCCAACGGTGAAAATGTCGAAAAAAGCGGCAATAATATAGACTCGGATGAAAAAGATTGGAACGCCATCAAAGAAGAGAAATGGAGAGCCCTCGTGGAAATCATGAGAGAGGAGGAAAAACAAGAACGACTGCGACAGCTGGAAGAGCAGAAGCAGAGGGAACAAGAGGAGAGGGAGTTAATGAAAGACAAAGACGCGAAAAAGTATCGGGAGAGTCTCCACAATGTGCTCGGCGAGAGGAGTTCCGGAAGCGTTGGCAGTCCCGGTTCTATTGGGGCTTCAATCCCAAATGAAGGTATGGAGAGAAGAGTCGATGATAGCTATCGTAATGATAGATACGAGGAGAGTATCAATGGATCAAAACAAAATGTGGGTTCACTTTCACATTCGGTTACACCTAGATTAACGCCTCCTACTTCTCCGGATCGACCATCGTCCCATTCCCACCGACCCCCGAATCACAACTATCATATTTCAACCAGTAATCCAATCGACCCATCTGAATTCTACCTCTATTTAACGCAATATACGAACTCGTTGCTGGAATCGCCATCCAAAGGAAACCAAAAGGGGATAATACGAATCGACACCAACAACGTCGCAGATGCAGCAATTATTTTTCGGTGTTTGGTGAGCACCTTGGAGTTTTCCGTTACCATGGAGATAGATCGTTTGAATGAAGCGTTACTTCATCTGCAGCATGAAAAGGAGGAGGTTAAATTTTCAGAAGAGTCTTGGTTGCAGCGCATTTTTGGATTGCTATCGCAATTGAAGGAAAAAATTCAATGTGAATGGAATGGGGCTTTGATATCACGAATTGTTGGGAAACTAGTCATCGCTTCATCCGATTCTGAAACTCCCAATGCTGATTCCAGGGAAACCCCGTCGACTACAATCATCCAAAGGACCAAAAGGAACGGAAACATTGAACGCCCCATTCCCGTCCCTTTCCCGCTTCCTGTCATCAATCAAAGGGTTTCAAACTCAACAGATGCCGCGAAGCCCAGAAGCGATAGCGATAAGAATGGTGATGGAAGGAATTATTTTCCTTCCCTCGTTGATTCTTTACGCAGCATAACGATTGAGCCGAACCCTATCAGGGGTTACGATTGGACATCGATGATGAAGCGCGGAGATGTCATCGAAGAGAAGTGTGCCCATCATGCGTCTGCGGTTAACCACATGGAGTTGAATCAGTCGTTTGAACCCGGCCAGCGGACGAGTGCTCGAACAGATCGAGACGGAATCGACTCTGAAACGGAAGAGATTGTACGCGCCATGGAAGAAATGGATATGATGCAGAGGAACGTGGATCAGTGCGGGATAATGGGGGGCGGCAGACGCGAAGAAGGACCATCGGATAAATCAAACAGTACTTCCAAGCAAGAAACGACTTCGACTATTCAATCTGACGAAGAGATTGCCCGAACCTCTATTGCCAACAACAATACTATACGCACGGTGAATTCACCGATTGAAAAAGATGCATACTACGCTGAAGCGGTGGCGAGACTCGTTGCAAGGCCGCAAAGTGTACGGGGAAGTCTTTCTTCCAGTCGGGCGTCATCAACAAGTAAGAACGGCAGAAATTCGTCTCGATTTCGAGACTCGTCGTCTACAATCCGATATGTCTCCAGCTTTTCCAACAATGAATATCTAATGTCCGACGTGCCAGTATCACCTCTCTTATCACCCGGTGCCAACTCTTTATCTGGAATGGAAGTTGGCGGTATTGCTGATTCACAATTATATGCTTCCAGTGATCAGAGAATTACAATGACTTATATGCCTTCGCCTACGAACTCTTATGCGTCAAGTACTGACAGCGATAGCGAGGAAGAATCATCAATTGATTCTCAGGTTTCTTCTGTGCATGACTCCGATTCAACTCCATCTTGCATTGACGATGACGACATTGTGGCTGGGCTTCCAGGAGATGAGTCTTCCGAAACTCATTCATCAGCGATCGAAACTCCTTCCGACATTGACGAATTATCACTGGGATCTTTCACTGACGACTCTCTGCAAGAGAATGATTTTCCGGATACGAAACATTCGCCTCCGGCAGTTCACATGTTAGGTAATAAGATAACTCACGATCCCGCTCTGGAGACAGTTAGCTCAAACACAGTTGCTCGAGGGAATACGCCGATCGAAACAAATGCAAGTCATGCACCAGAATCATCTCAACCAGGCGCAATGTTTGCACAAGTGGCAGTGTCGAAAGCGTTTGAGCCGGCAGCAGAATCGAAACCAGACACTTCTACCAGTGATTCCTCGCCTACTGCCTCCAGCGATTCCGACTCGAGCTCCGCGTCTTCCTTCGACGATGACTCCACTTCATCATCTGAATCTAACAGCGACTCTTCTTCTTCTTACACTTCAGATTCTTCGTCTGACAGTTCAACTACATCGTCAAGCGATTCAAGCGACGAGGTAGAGTCCAGTGTGCCAGTTCGTCCAGGCGTTAGATGTCAACCTCAACATGCAGAAACGTGGGTCACCCGAAAGGAAACTCGATTTTGTCATCCTCTTCCAAAGAACCTCATATTTCACCTGAAACGATTTGAATACTCAACTCAGCTTGGTCGTGTGGAGAAATTATGCGGAAGTTTTCACATTCCAGAAGAGATCGACTTGAGCGAATACTGTTTAGAACAACGAGACCAATTGGCATGCGGCTCTGCAATCAATGAAACAAGAATATGTCAATGTGGTGATCGGTTTAGACTCACTGGAGCAATAGTCCACGTAGACCCATTGGACGACTCTGATGACTTGGCTTACGGAGATATTCCCGAAGGTCACTACGTGACTTACATTTCGCAACCTTACTATTCAGAGAAAAGCGGTGAAATTAAATACAAATGGGTCGAAGTAGATGACGATCGAGTTCGAAGTGTGCACCATCACAATAGTGGCATCGTATCGGAAAAAAGCCACTCCACCTCAGTCGAATCCTGTTTCCAAAATGGCGAAGGTCAAACTAATGACGTACGAGCTGCATTGAAAATTATCGATGGTTGCAACACCTACGTTTCTTCAGGAAATCGCCTAAAAGCCGCTGCAAAAAAGTCGTCAGTAAAAGAAAAAGAGAGAAGATATGCATATTTGGTTGTTTACTCTCGTGTTTGCAGTTGTAACAATCGCAAATCTAACGTGTAATTAAAAATCTTCCTTTATATAGATGAGAAGTGTGAGTGAGTGTATAAATCTTATTGAGAACCTTCATATGAAACATAACGAGGTGCACGTATTAGTGAAATATTGAATAAATAGAGTCATTTCCTGATACTTACACCGCCATATTTGGCAAAAAGAGCTTAGGCATTTTTCGTCCAATATTGTTGTCTCAAGGGCGATTGGTCGCCAAATGCAATGGTCAAGCCGTTGTTGAATGAAGAGCGGAGTATTGCTCCGCAGCCTTCACTCATCCTCCCAACTTTTGCATGATGTGATATGGATGAAATGAAAAGAGCGGAAAATATTAGTGAGATAGCACACATAGATTCATTAGTTAGATTTCACTTGTATCGAATATTTGTTTTTCTGAAGAAAAAAAGAATGATAATTAAATTATAGAGACTGGAATTATAAAATGAAATTATTTGGCTATGCGCAGATATCCAAAAGTATGTCAACATTTCGTGTACAAGAAGGAAAGCTAGAGATGCTCATAGAAATTTTGACAACATTACATGCGATGTATCGAAGTTTAAAAATTTGATAATTCCAAAATAAAAGTGAAAGAGCAACGAATAGGATGCAATTCCAGAATCTGTCGGTTCAATCAAACCAAATGGTCACTTCGGCTGCCTGCATGGGCTCTCGTCCAATCGGTGATAACTACAAGACTTCAATGAGGGTATTTTCAAGTCTAAAACATAGTCCTTCCTACAAATTTCCGCTTTCCGAGATTGTCAAACTCAAGCAATTATATTCCTGATGCAAGTGTGACTTACTAATCTGTAAAACAATTGTAACTATTTAGAGATAATATGGACTTGATCTGGCCTTCTTTGGCTCTTAGTTAAACAGCATTTTGAAGTGCCTTGTCTGAAATGAAAACCATCCATGGAATACATGCCACTGTATCCCTAGAAATCTTGTCCTTGACTGTGATAACTGGAACAGCTTTTCCTTTGGCTACGGCAATCATGGCATTTGCATCCTCATTTTCAGTAAATTGATGATTGTTATGCCCAGTTGCGCCTCTCACAGGATTCACGGGAATCCCTTCTCGCAGATTCCCCTTTC
>JALLPE010000932.1:0-13892 GCA_036940025.1 Conticribra weissflogii | reverse complement strand
ACAAAGAATTTATCAATCTAAAGGGAGAAAGTATTTGGCCCATTCATTCCTAGGTCATCAAGAAGAGTGAAGAATTTGTGAATTAATTGATATTAAAATGAATTTTTCTCAGATTCCGTGGTAAAATGGCTATATCTCTTTACAGTTTCAGTCATTCTAGATGAAACATCCACAAAATGAATGCTCCCACAAAGGCATTCAAAATAAAGCAAGGTTTAATGTTGTCAACAATTTGAGTAAAAAAGAATGTAGAAAGTGTGCTAAAAATGATTGTCAAATCAAATTTCCTTTGCTGCCATCTTTTTTGAAATTTCCATATCTGATATATAATGCTTTGGGAAATTCAAACAAAACAGCTTGTTTTTAGGGCATTTAAACAAGGGGTATATTGTACTCTCCCCATTGGATTATGGATTATCAATTCCTAAGAATGAGAGAAAGAGAGCTGGTCATGTATGATGGAATGATGATTTTTTGTAATAACTTTCATGAAATTGCTATGTCTTGATTAAGTTTTGGTCCATTTCAATGAAGCTTGTTGTAAACAAAAGATCTCATGAAAGGCCTTCTAGCAGAATGGAAATGATAGATTTTGGCTCATCTTGATATCTAATATCCAAAGACAATGAATTAATTGTTAAAAATGATACTTCTCAATAATTGATTTGCAAATTCTTTGACTACTGGCAGTAATGGAGGGTAGGGTACTATGTACCTACAGTTGGGGACTGTTGAGTTTTCTTCAAACACGATGAGTTTTTTGTCTGGGAAAGTGGTCTGGCCTTCGCTTCGACTGAAACTATTGGCAGTTGCACGAAGATTGACATTCCAATTTTCTATTGCCCTCATTAAATTTGGCGGTCTAACGGACGTCCAAATTCAAAAATTTACTTTAGGAATCATATTGAGATCCGTAGGTGGAGTTTGAATTAACATTACTTCATCGTTGGAATTGATCACAGAATGAGCCCACAAAATCAGAGACCATCAAAAAAGAGATGTAAGTATTATTGATTTTTGTGTTGTGAGGACAATTACAAGTATTAAAAGTAGTACTAATCGAGTCTTCGATATTGCAGTCGCTGCAACTGTCCTGATTGCCACAAGCTCACTACTCTCTATATTTGAAGTGCCCATGCAAGGTCGGGATGACGATTTTTGTCGACCCAGATGAAGCATCACAGCATCAACGCCCCCCATTTCTTTCAGCAAAGCGAATTGTAACTAATAGAATCGTCATCAGTACTCGTTAGTGTGAGGAGGGACGTTCAAGCATTCTAAACCATGGAACGACGTAATCGGCCTCCCACCGCTAGCATCGGTGTCAAAGGTAGAGCCACTGGACGAAAGCTCCCTCCCACCCCAGAAGGCGTAGTGTATTCCAAGTCCAAGTCCAAGTCCAAATCCAAATCCAAGTATAAGTCAAGCAAGAGTGACGCACCGCCAACGCCCGATGACATCCCTTCCAAATCCCACAGATCACGTCCCAACAGCAGGCCCAGGCATTACCAGGCCCCATCGCCCGAATTTCGTGAAAGCAGGACCAAAGCGTCGACTGCCGAAATCAGAACCAAATTCATGTATCGGGCTTCGATTGAATCGAGAGATGACGATGGCGGCGCTTTCAACGCTCCATTCACTGGCGCTGAAAACAGCTCGAAACGAAAGAACTCCGCCGCGTCTTCCTCCTTTGCGTCACGAAATGAACTTAGCATCAGAAACAAACGAGGCAGCGGTGAAAGTCAGCAGAGTCGACCCAGTCGTAACGGGCGTAGTGCTACCAGAACTGCCAACCGTCGGGATGAAGCCGCGGGAGTTGATACTGCGGAGGAAATCCCAGTGGAGGAGATCGTGATTGTGTCTTTGGCGAGAAAAGAGGAGACTGTTGCTTCGCACGAACACGAAGTTAGTTGTGACGAGGCGAAGAACAAAAATCTCACGGATGGGTCCATGAAAGATTTCCAACCGGATCTCGGAGACACAAAAACGGAAGATGCCAAGGATATTATTCTCGAGGGATGTCATGTGGCACATCGTCAAGACGATATTCAAGGAAATGACATCGATGACCAGAAGGATACGACAGAGTTCATGGAAAATAGGAAGCAGAATAACGAAGACGAAGGAAAGGCTGACATCCAACAAGAAAATCAGAAAGAGCAGCGAGAGGAGGATCAGGAGGATAATCAGAAGGATTGTCACGAGGCCTTTCGAAAGGAACAGCAAGTGGAGACTGCAAAAAAGGGTCCCAACGGAGAGCATTTGGAATGTGAGGAGAAGGATCTCAAGCATCATCGCGAGGAAAATCTCAAGGCGAATCAAATATTGGAAAAGAAGGGGGAGAGAATGGAGAAAGACCTGTTTGAACAACATGTTGGACAAAGCGAAGAACACCTGGAGGACGAAAAAAAACTTAGCGATAATGCGGCAGTCCAAGGCGAGGCACTCGACAAGGACGATAGTACACATGGTACGAAATTTGACGGCGCGACTTTTACATTGACTAGAATCGAGCGAAATGAAGTATCTGTTGTGGCAACGAAGAAAAAAGAACCTTCTTCGCCTCTTCCTAACAACGCAAAAGAGCCATCATTTCATGTTGCAATGGAGAAGTCCACCAACCGAAATGCCTCATCGTTTTCTTACGCAGCGTTCAAGTCAACTCCTCCCTCATCTCCTACCTACTACATCACAGCTCGAAACCCTTCAACCCCATCAGAATCTTCATCTCCCTTTATCCAAGAGGACGAATATCTCAACTCAAAATCCCGTCGTAACGTTGCTTCATCCAAAATGCACGAGAAGCGCAACAAGCTCGACATCTTAATTGAAGAAGCTCTCGAGGATTATGAGCAAGGAAAAATTGAACACCGCGATTACAATAACCTCGAAATCGAATCCACTCCGTCAGATGAAATCAAGTTAAACAAACCGAACGCAGACCTGGTTTCGAAACCGGATGTCATTCCTGTCGAGGAGAAATCTGCACGCGATCAATTCCAAATGGGTCGTCTTCAAGCCAAACTTAATCGACGCCAGGACCCGCACGAAGAAGTGGCGTATGTGAATGAAATCCCACTGAAAAAAAATCTTAGAGCGTCAAGAATTAAGACTGTTCGCGATCTCTATGTCTCTGCGAGCACCGGGGAAGCGTTTGATACTGAGAGCAAAGTATCTTCCATGTCCAGCAGAGGCTCGCACAATTATGTTCAACACAGTTCGAATGCAAGTAGATTTTCTCACGGTGGCATGCCACCGAGCTCTAACGGAAGCAGAGTCTCTTATAGTGGCGCTAGTCGTCTTTCCCAGAGTGGAACACCCTCCATTTCGAATTCCAGTAAGCTCTCTCGAAGCGGCACCATGAAGTTATCTCTGGGCGGTTCTATGCTCTGCTCTAGCGAAAGTAAGTTCTCTCCAAGTGGAGCCCCGAGTATCAACAAAGCTCATCATATTGTTTCGGAGGGCTCCACCAATTCCAGTAGTGGAGAATTAAGTTCCTACCGTGTGAAAGTTTTTGCCAAGATGTTGAATTTACTGGAAGAGATCTCACCCCAAGGACAGCAAAATCAATCTAGCGATTGTCACTTCTCTTCTATGAGCAAGCGTAGTAATCGAAGCAACATTTCTTCGGCAACTCCCGATGAACGTGAAATGATTAAAAAGCTTACGGAGGAAGAGATGAGTCGGATCCTGCTGGAATTTGAGCCAAATCAGCGTAAAATCACAACGAAAAAAAATGTGAATGATGAAAACGGGTCTGTCGCAAGCGAGAGACCTCCCCCTCCTGAAGATATCGATCTACCTCTGGCTATTATCTCCAAGCTTAGTGACATAACTTCTCACACCTGTCAGGATGGGGCAGAATACTTTCCTCATGCGTCTGGACGAAGTGTCATGAGCGAGGCAGATGTGTTGTCCCCCAGGCAAATGCTTCCGCCGGCGTCAGCGAACAGCCTTCATTGGAAGAAACCCAACTCACCATGGAAGTCATGTATCTCTTTGGCGTCCAATAGGGATAGTCTCCCACTAATGGACGAAAACTCAACTGTGGAGCCAAACCATGACGCATCCGACGATCCGATTATACTAAATGACAAAGCACCAGCTTTGGAGGGAATACATAAGTCAGCCTCGTATTCAAATAAAAGCCTTGCGGAGATCGAAGAGGTTGAGGATAAAAAGGGCATGGTTGACTTTGAAGAGCACAGTGATGGCATCAAATACTCTGAAAACGTTGAAAGAAACGGCGACCTTGAATCGTACACTGAAGAGCATCACGAAATATCTCAATCGGATACAGAGGTGACCGACCTTGAAGCACCTGCGACCAACAACGAAGATGGCAGCGAAAACTGTTCCCATGAAGTGAGAAAATATGATAATATGAATTGCGAATATGATGATATGTCTGCGGAAAGAACGACAGAAACAGATATTCAGACTATTGATGAAGAATTTGAGGAAAATGCGTTGTGGCACTCAGTAGACGACAAGGAAGGAGACCAACCCGACGATGAGGCCAAAACAGAGCGTGCGAAGAAAAAGCGAGATATGAGAAAAGAAGCTAGGAGGAAGAAACAGGAACAAGCGAAGCAACGCTTGTTAGCAGCAAGCAGAGAAGCCGCAATGAAACTATTGCATCGTGAAAGCACCAAAGAAGAGGATTATTTTCATGATGTCATTTTGAAGGCTGTTGCCACAGCAGAAGAAATGCAAAAGCATAATGACGCCATTGTCGAGGAAGCAACGTCGCTGCTCTCGCAGTATGAAAATATGGAAGTTGACCTTTTCACTGAAGGGGAGGAGAAACGATTGGGCGACTCCGTCAACACGGGGGTATCAGATGCCAGTAAGCTAGACTTGGAAGACGTTGAAGTCAAAGAAAAGATTGTGTGGTCGATTTGTTCCGAATCTTCTGGAGAAAATGGAGTCGAGGCAATATATTTGCCGTTTTCACGATTGCCTGAAACAGTCGACTACCTCTCCGAATTGTACCACGAACACTAGAACCAGATCAGGGATGTACTACTCAGTGAAGCGTTATCCAATTAGATTGATGCCACATTTTTCAGTAAAATTTTAGTTTTGTTTTGGTGTCTTGTCGCAATAACACCATTGCTCAATGGAGCAGTGTTGTGAACGATCTTGACTTACAAACTCTGAAAGATGCTTTTAAGTACTTCGTCCAAACTTCATCATTCAAACCCGTACCAAGTATGACAGTGTATGAGTCCATGCCATACGGTGCAACAACTACTCCTCTCTCATTGGAGCAATAATTTGAATGTCATTTCTTTTACAATTGGGGCCACTGCAAATTTCAAATGCTCTTCTGATGCCATGCATATTCTAGTCACATTATCCAGGGGAATCCGCATTGACGACTACAAAAATCGAAGAAAATTTCTATTACAACAGACGTATCACATTTTGTAGTCTTAATTTCGTCAAGATCTATTCTTTTATAGTAGGTAGTACTTTTTATTCTCAATACTTGCTTAATTATTTTGCTTTGGCGAAAAATATCTAGAGACTGTTGCTTGTACAGTTAGGCACATCAGCAGTCTCTCACAGGAAGAAGAATTAACTTCCACTTGGGTAGCCACGAGGCATAGTAAGTTTTAGATATTTGCCAAAGTAAATTTAGCGGTGAAAAACGTTGGTGACTGCCGATTATACAAAATATACTTCAACATCTCAATTCCAAGCAGGTGCTTACGTGTCATTTGACTTCCAAGACAAGCGTGAAAAGTATCATGTGTGAATTAATTCTTCTGGTTAGGTTAGATTCTAAAATGACTTTTTACATTGTTTCACATAAGTTCTTGGCATATTTTAACATAAACTTGGAAGATAAGAAAATGCTAAAGAAAGGGCATCCCCTAACTTATGATGAAAATGTTTTGAAAAAAATAGTTCTAAGAAATGGTGAGCTTGAAATTAAGATCTAATTAATTTCTACCATCACTCTTCAACAAACAATAATCATAAATGACAGTAGACTTACAAGCATTGTGGGAATCTTTTGTCATCCAAAGACAAACAGAATTGATGGGGTGAATTGGTAAAAAAATCTCACCCTTCCCCATGTGTGATACATTATATAAGCACTGTTACTGACCATAAATGAGCTTGCAATGACAAAGAAAAGAAATCTTGGGTAAGCATATAAATGATCTATTCCTTAGAATATTTGGGAAGATCTTGACAAGTCCTTTTCTGACATGCTCACAGAAGTTACGGCAGCATATTGTATTGATATGCTTTGTACAATGATGTAAATTGGGAAGCTTCACAAGTTTCAATGTTATCCAGACTTCTTTTCAAATAATATACAGAAAAATGTGACTCAGTACTAAGGGCTCTGAACTCATGACCCCTGAAAACTTGAAGAATACAAATATGAGATATAGTCTTGGAGAGGGTACTAAATTGCACAAAGTACTCTGCTTCCATAGAAGATATATCTTATAAACCCATATTTGAGTAATGTAAATGTTTATTATTTTAGAATTATGAGAATGTGGGTGTAGCACTAAGCAGCATGTTGAGCAACACAGAGCATGCATTGAATCATATATTGGCAAGGACAAGAGAAGGATATGTTCATATGCTGAACCTGACATAACTAAAGTACAGAGAGACAGGAGGCATGGGAATCCACAAAGAAGGATTACTGGGAATCAAGAGTAAGCACAACTGAGCATAACAACAGCAACTTGGGATTTGAGCTTTGATGCCCAAATAATGGGATGTTACTCATATAAAATGATTCAAACACTTTGTGGCTTGGCAGTACTTGGGTCAGCTGGGGTCAATTTGTATTAAGTCTGCTTTTCAGAAACAATCAAACTATTTTTCTGGATTGAGCTTGAAGTTGATTTCCAATCATTTGTGCACTATAAGTACTTAAATAAGTGATAGTTGTTTCACCATGTTCCTTTTATATTTTCTGAAGAAGGTTGCTGGTGTGTAGGATACATAGTGTTAGGCCTTTTGGTGTGCTAGGTAATTTATCCTTTTAAACATAACTGTTGTTGAAGTTCATGTTGGAAGTAACAGAGGACAGGAATGCATATAGGTGTAGTAGAGATAATTTTTCTGTTACTTACTTGGTACACTAGTCTGTGGTAACCACATATGCTAAAATAGTTCAAAGGGAGTAAATTGGTTAAATTTATAAGTACCATTGACTTGCTTGTTCATCTTGACTCCTGCATTATCTGATGGATGGGATTGTCCTCTAGGCCCAGACAGGTATTGCTCACTCTTCGCAGTGGATATCATTACATGGGCTGAGAAAATTCCATCATCAACATATATGATAAAAATGATGCCAGTATGCTAAAAAACACATTCAACTTCCAATGACAATTAAAAACCAATGCTGGAAAACCTGTCCATCAGGTACTGATACTGATTCCATACTGTACCCACTTACTTTTGTCTCTACAGGCTGATAGAGTTTTTTGCTTTTGGGCCTTGAAGTTGCCCTACCTTGTCTCAATAGGTAATTCCATGCAAAAATTTCAAATGGAGCTTGAGTGTATACCAGTATGAAAATTACTTTGTATAGAGCTAGGCAAAGAGGTAATTAGGTTTATCAAAATATTGGGTAACTAACAGGGCATAAGTATGCTGTACATGCCACCATGAGTATTGATTCTTGCTTTGTACTTGATGATGATGCTGTATGTGTAACACATAGAAAAACCTGCCGGATATTATCACATAATCTTGTCTTTCATAAACATTATGTACTCTTGATCAAATGAAATAAAACAATTAAAGCCTCACACATGTGCGCTTTTCAAACTATTTTCACTGATAATGATCTTTACAACCGCATTGAATCAGAGACTTGATTCTTGAGAAATTTCATATTTTCATTCTCAGATTTTATGTCTTCAGAAGGTTTTTGTAACAAGTACAGCACATCAAGAAGGACTTACCTTCTTCCTGTTATTTTCTATCATGTTGATTGTGCAGTACTACGTATGACTAACCACAATCTCTTCCAAATGATAAAATTCGTTTTTGACATTTCTGTGTCATGATAAACATAAGGAATGCGTTCAGCATGTTAGCCATTAATGAAAATGCATATGTTCACTTACATGACAAGAAGAGAATATGGTCTATAGAGTAGCAAGTCCTTTTTCAACACTCCCATCCAGGTGGAATGATATTGTTCTCTCGAGAGATATGATACAAGCAGATTGCAAGAAGGGTTATTTTGAGAGAAATGATATTAGTAGAGACAGAAGAGGGATGGAAGGCTGAGAAGATTGTCAGGTCACACATCATCAACACTACTGATATTTTAAGGCAATTACATGAATGAACATTTTACACATCTAAATCAGTTGAGTGCTTATGGAGTAGCAAACAGAGATTATAATTGTGGGCAATTGCTTTGAAATGATACCGAGGTTGATTTAGTAAGTTATATTCTAGACATTGTTCAAAGATCTGTTTTGGAAATAGATGTGAAAAGATTGTAACCCCAACTTACAATGCATTCAGTTTTAGGATCTTTTGACAGAGGGACATAGTGTACATGTGCTGAATTTAGATTTTGTCTTCTTCTTGTTAATCCTTTCAATAAATCTTCATCTTTCAATAAAACTTTTGCATTCATATTGAATTTTCTCATCATAATTTTGTAAATATTGTGTGTGTAAAGGTTTGACATGAACTGAATTTAGATTTTTCTTTTTTTGCTCATCTGTTAAACAAGTCTTTAATCTTTTAATACATTCTTTGCATTTTTGATGATATTTGCATCATGCTGAGATTCATGAATATTTGTTTCATGCAATGTTCTCATCAAATCAGAACTACTGTTTTACTGTCCAAGTGGTCTTTTTTGAAGTATATATTATTGACTTGTCATGAATTTCAATTATGCTTATGCTTCTGATATTTGATATTTTCATATCTTAATTCCAATGAATCCGTATCCAACCTGTCATCAATTGTATTGACCGCACTCTTAAAAATATTCAACAACCTTGAACCTTAAGCCTTCAGTACAAATAAATATCAAACCCTAATCAATTTTGCCTGATCGCTTAAGGACATTTTTGTTTCCTGATTGAACCTTCTGAATGATGAATTTCATATAACATTCATCAGGCAAAGCTAAGATTATTGCCTTGTCAAGAATATGAAAAAGTATAAGTAATAACAACACCATGGATATTGTCATTTACCTGCTTCTGCACACCATGTCAAAACCACTGTCTCTGGTAGCAAACAGCACATCTAAGACAAGGGAGATCAAGATCTATAGCGATTTGCATGCCAAATCACAAAGAAATTTTTAGAGGAAGATATTATTCAGCACAGAAATTTTAATGAACCATGGCTACAATTTCATATCAGAAGTATTGACCATCTTAAAATTCCAGAGCATTACAAGGGTGTACTGATGTTTGATGTGAAATGAAATAGTCTAGCTGAATCATTATGAATCCCAGTATTTACAACACTTCAGTCCAGACATAAACTCCATCATACACATGACAGCCTGAGAAAAGATTTCCAAATGTGATATGTGGGGGTTGTGAAAAAATTTGTTGTGTTTGTCATCTGGAGATTATTCCTGCCCTTCAATCAATGGATTGATAAGATCAACCATCGACTCAACCTCCAATGGGCCTTGCTGTGTGAGCATTGTTTAATGCATGGTGAAGCACCCAAGCATGAATTTAGCAGTGTTGGAAATCTTGTAAGACAACATTCCAACCACCCTTTGACACAAAAGATTTGACCATGATCCTATAAAGTGCCATCTCAACAAAAGATATGCTGGACCAGGTAGTTTTGTCTATTGTAAATCCAAGAAATGCACATTCCAACAAGGCATTTGTAATGTACATCAAGACATTCCAAACAATATTTTGAACATTGATCATGACAAGCAACTACTTTTTTGAACAGCAAAGAAAAGAGTTTTGTGATCATATCTTCTGTAACAAAAATGTTGGAATATCAAAACATTTTTCACACCTTACTTGAGTTCAATGTCGTCATAATTGAGTTTGAAGTTTTACCCTAACCTAACAAATCTGTGGTGAGACATATTATCAACAACCACAGAATCAATTACACCAGAATAATCATTGCACCAATCATCATGAATATTGTCATTCCCATTTTGAAACACAATACCATCAAAGTTGACAAGCTCAACAACATTTGTTGGTCTGAATGGATTACCATAGCTTGTATCACACTCCTTATCATGAATTGCATATTTGTTTGTGTACTTGCCTGCTACACTGTAAAATGTTTTTCAGGGATCATCTCTGATACCAGACTTTTCTGGATTACAAATAGGAAGAAGAAACTGGTAGAAAAATGGAGCATTACCATTCTCCATTTGCTTCTGAGTCAGCCACAATATTTTCAATAATTTCCCATTCAAAGATCCCATGCAGTCATTCACAAACATACTCTTCTGCATTGATCCGCATCTTGCATGTTTTATATTGAGAGTTACAGACTCTGGTAAATAAGTCCTCAATTCAACAGGCAGCAATTTTCGAACTTCTGGCCTTCATAAAAGAACTCCCATTCCCCATTTTTGCCAGCAACTTGTTTTTATATTCCTTTCTTACTAGGACAGACTTTGCACAACAAGCATTCAATAGCACCATTTTGTGAACACTTAGCACAAAAGGCATACTCAGTCCCAACTCCAGCCTCCAGGGTTGTCAAAATCATCAGATTTTGGGATGTGTGGTCTGTTCTTTTATTGAGGCACCCAATCTATGGCAGGATGGGTAGGAGACCAGACTTCAGGATATTCAGGGATAGCTTTCTTTGGTTCATACTTAAAAAATAATTTCTACCATTTCCCTCTTCATTATCATTGTCAGCATAATCACATCAAGACAACTTGGAAAAATTTGTCAAATCATCTTTTACCTCTGTCTTGATTGTTACATTCTGCAAGTGCTCTTGCAAGTTTTCAATGAGAACATTTTTGTGTTCATCTGCAATAAATCACCATCACCTATCACCCTCATAGTCACTATCTCCACAATCTCCAACATCATCATCTGCTTTCACTCCTTCTTGACAAATAATTGCAATTTTTTCAATGATTGATGAAATGCCTGTAAAAAATGTTCCAACCAAGGACTTGCAACAAATGAGCCAACATCATTCATAGAGCTAGTGGTTGGTCCCATCATCTCAAATGTAATCACTCAAATATTGAGAACATTTTCGTTTTCTGAAGATAGATTGTTTTGAAAAATTAATTGATGAGCAGAATTTTCATGTTTTCATCCCTGTTTGAAGTTGTGTTTGCACATAATGGAGAATCATCATTTATGGGATGTATCTGCACTGATCCATGCCGTTTCTGCACTTTTTCAACATCGCATTTGTTATGTACAGTTCTCTTTTCCCCCTTCCCACCGCTTGCATTTGTCAAATCAACTTTTTTTGCAACTTGGAATTCTCCATAATGGTGGCATATCCAATCAGGACCTGATTGTGTAGGTGGCAATGGAAATGATGGGAGGGTTGGTACCAACAATGTTTCATCTGCAGTTGCATTTTCCATTTTCATCATCATTGTTGTTATGGTGCAAAACGGCTGCACATGATTGGTGGTTTGAATGCTGATTTTTTAAAAACTTTAATGGTTTTTCACAGTGACTGATTCTGCAGTTACCAATGGATCATGAACATCCAATGGTGAAAAATCGAATCTCCTCTATTGGATAGTCATTGTGGATAATTGTTTTGAGTTACAAGGGAGATTGTTTGAAACATGGGGATTGGTTGCAAATTTGTCAAGAGTGAAGCTCATCTTGGATGTTACTGGATGACATTGATTCTGCCCCAGAATGACTGAAACAATATGGCACTGTTGGTAAAAATCAGAGGGATGGTGTCATATTGTTTGCATTGACATGATGGAATAGATAGGTTGTTTGAGGTGGTGACAACCATTGTGGCAAAAATTTATTGCCCAACAGTGTTGTGATGAATTTCACTGAATGCAATGGAATGTTATCAAAAATGGAACTGAGAAGCCCTTGGCATATTGTACAAAAGCTGACAGTAAAGGCTATTGTCCTGTTGTATCAAATCAAATGAGAAACTAGTTTTATGCAAATTTACTGCTATGCAAAGTCAAAATTTGCTGCCCAGCAGTGGAAAAGGGGTCATACAAGACTAAACAATAATATGTGAATTTTGTACCAGGTGAACCGAGGAATTTATTTATATTTACACAATAACTTTCAATGAGATTTCCACTTTTCATATTTTTCCCAACAAACCTTTGGATGGCCACAATGATTCTGTTTGATTAAAAAAGTCCCAGTGAAGTGGATATGAAAATAATAATGCAATGTAACAAAGTTTTAATACTATTTTTTTGTCCTACCTATGCTTGTGCTGCCACAAGTTGTTTAGTTTATTTTTGTGTTGTTTGAGTTTTTGAAAAAACTAGGAGTTAACTTAATTTGGGATCACAGCATCAATGCAAATGTATTATCTGTTGTTAAATCAGCAGAAAAAACTTGCAAATTCAGAACCTGTGGGTGTTATTCACTGTGAAATGCAATCAGCCTATGGGGAAAGTGTTCTGGAATGGAGTTACATGAATAGATGTATATGTTTTCTTGTTGTGCAACAATATTTTGAGTGGAAAGAATAATTGCAATTTTGCAAAGGGGTGGATTTGTAGTGGCAGAGGGAGATATTTCTGTAAATTGTTGTTCCAGAATGCAGATAATATCGTGACCTTGGCTTCTATTTAGATTCATTGGGACCACCACACATCAATAAAATGGGAAAAAAATGCCCAGTCCAATATGCTCCACAGAAAATTCTCATGACAAAGCAGTTCCAGCATTTGAAGGGTTTTATTGGAAAGGATCACATCCAACCCTCGATGTTTGAAATTAGGGGTTTTGTAAAACATGAGCAAAACCCTGTATTATGCTTGTACTTGAGATGAGAGTTCAATTATAAAAGAAATAAAATGATGATCATTCTTTTTGAATAAAAGATTGATGTAATTAGTTGTTCAAAATAATCTGATATATATCCTCACCATATAAGTATGCAATGGATTTTTATGTACTCAACTCAAACATGGTAAAACTAAATATACAGCTTCTTAACCCACTTTTCAAGTGTTTTTAATGAACTAATTTTTCAGCATCTTGATTTGGACAGAGCCATTATTTTATTGAAGATTGACTAGATAATTTTTTCACACAAGCCGCAAAGTGCCAACAGAGGCAATGGTTGGAAAAACCCTTGTGCACTTAACTCAATTATTAGTTTCCCCAAAATTCTCTCCCAAAATACATCCTCAACCTCCCTGCTCTGAATCCTGTTGATACCAACACACATGGGAGCAAAACACCACCCATATGAGGGATGCCTGCTACCAGTGGAACAAGAATGATTTGTAAACACATAAACAGAAAATTTGAAAAAATGTAAAATACAGTAAAATTGGTGTAGCTTTTTTGATTTTTAGAAATTTTGGATGAAACTTGAAATGCAGAGAGTTGAGATAATTTGCAACACTTATATATCAGTAAAATGAGTTTTCCAATATTCTATGACAATCTGAGGTGTAAAAGATTGGTTGCATTGAGTGTGCTATAGAATACTTTGGTTGGTCCAACAAGGAAATAATAATATGATACCTGCCTGTGATTTTTTTGAATTAACAATGAACTAGCTACTTATGTACTACCATATAATATAGTTTATAAGTACCACAAAGTATAAGCACCACCAACAACTTTTTTCTGAAATCTTCACTTTTTTGCTCTCTCTTATGTCATTGATCAACTCTCCTTGATGAGTTTGTTTGATTGATGTGAACACTTCACATTTTTTCTTAC
>JALLPE010000931.1:0-13893 GCA_036940025.1 Conticribra weissflogii | reverse complement strand
ATATAGATTGTCCAAAACTGATATCAAGCAGCCCAGCTACAGACAAGTTAGGGGATGCCCTTCCTTTAGTAGCTAACCATAATTGTAACAGCGAGATGTTGAGAGCCGCATAGGATCAAGGATCCTCGTTAGTAGATACAATGATTACCTTAGACTTTATACGACACCACCGGCGCCGATTTTGGCAAAGCAATGGCGTTCAATGGCTGTCGAATATTATTATTGCACCTACCACCTCTTAACACCAAGTCCGTGTCACGATTATTTATCAAAATCTTGGCTCCTATTCTAATTATCGTTGCAACGATTTCATCTGATTTCTAGTGTTTTGATGTTTTGGAGCTGCAGGGGTGGTATTCGTGTTTTGGAACTTGATTTCAAATCTGGGGGGTATTATCGTATTTAGGTACAATAGTGTCATACATTGCACGATTGTGTTCCAGAATTTTTTTGCCATTCTTCATCGGGGATTTACATTTTCGCATAGGGTACATACACATAACAGAGTAAGCAAAATGGTCTCCAACAATCTCGAAAAAGTAAAAAAGTACTATATCTCACCTTGCAGTATAAAATACAGCATCTGTGAAAGGGTCACAAGACTTTATGCACGTAGCACGTACTTAATATATGACTTTCGAAGGATAACCGAAGAATTTTTTTGTGAGAGAGAGGTACCAGTGTATGGGAACCTCCGACAATACCAACAATTTAGGTTTCGGAGTATTATTTTATTGCAGCAGTACTGCACGATACACCTACTCTCTCATCGTCTATATCCCGTCAATCCCATCAATTCAATAATGATAAAAATTCATCTTGAGTGATCCCATTTTTTACAGAGCAGGTATTGCATCTGCACCCCCCATCAGTGGCCGAAGGAAAAGGAAGATGACAACCCCGCCAATCAAAGGATCGTGCCGATTCAGGTTCATAAATTCAATCACTCAAGTTGAGCAATCTGTAAAATTCACAACAATTCTTGGCAGATCCATATCATCTCAAAGATGGCTCCCAAAAAACTCATTGTCTCCCCCTCGTGGATCTTGCTATCCTTCCTCCATGATACATGTGCAGTCGTCGACCAAGCAACATCTCTTAGGGGCCTTCGTAAAAGACAGCATGAGAAAACACTCTATCACAATGAGTTACCTCATTTATTCTCGGAGCAAGTGGAGCCAACTGAAAGCGCGGCCCCTGCATTCCCGTCGAGTGTCTTGAAGCCAGACTCCTTCCCTGTCGTGCTATCGGCATTCGTTCCAACAAACGAAATCGAAATGATCACATCTCGCTTCGATTTGCTCGATGCGACCAAATCAAACCAGCATGCTTCCGTAGAACTTCTCGACGTGTCTTTCTTGCTCGTCGATGCGAATGAGCACAATAACGCCTTGTCGGTTTTGACACACATTTACAGCCACAACCCAGTCGCCGATGACTTGTTCTCAAACGTTGGCATAAACCAACAAGCTACGGAAAAACTACGCGAAAAAGTCCGATTGCAAACCGTAACAGCCACCAGAACTCGTGGCAAACCACGCAACGGCTCCGGCTACACCACCATACCAGGATTTTCCTGTTTTCGAGACTTGCAAGGGATGACCGACGCCATGTTTGACCTCGCCAAAGAGTTCCCCGAACTCGTTACAATGGAGAACATCGGCAGTTCCTTCCTCAGCGCGGATATTAACGCCATGAAAATCACGGCACAATCGTCAAACAATCATGAAAAGGGGAAAGTACTCATCACATCCGGGGTTCACGCTAGAGAATATGCGCCACCGGAGCTGGTCATGAGATATGCAACAACATTGGCAGAAAGTTATGATATAGATGCAGACATTACTTGGATACTCCAACACACCGAAATACACCTCATATTTTACGTCAATCCCGACGGGAGAGATGTGGCGGAAAAGAATCCCGACCTCTATTGGAGGAAGAATGTCAACCCCGGCTCGAATCAAGATGGATGCTCGAAAAACTCACGTGGAGTGGACATCAATCGCAATTTCGACTTCATGTGGTCGGAAAAGGGCGCATCCAACAATCCATGCGACGAAACCTACTACGGAACGAGTGCGGGGAGTGAGGCGGAGACACAGGCCATTGCGGCGTATGCCAATAGACTGTTTCCGAAAGAGCAGCGAAAACGAGATCCCGTAGAGGATATGGACGTGGCATATGGGGAAGATATCATGGGAGTTTACATCGATGTTCATTCGTCGGGAGGGTATACCTATTATCCATGGGGGCACAAGAACCAAGTTTCTCCTGACGACGAGTCTCTTCAAGCTTTGGGAAGAAAAATTTCCTCATTCAATGGATATAAGCTATGGGCTCCGAATCAACCAGACTTCCTATACCCTGCGTCTGGAGACACTTCAGATTACATGTATGCCCGATTCGGTGTCTCGTCGTTTGGATTGGAGATCGGAGAAGAGTTTTACGAGTCGTGCAAGTTGTTCGAGGAAGAAATTGTCCCTTCCAACTTGCCCGCCCTGATCTACGCTGCAAAAGTGGCGAAGAAACCTTTCTCGCTGGGGAAGGGTCCAGACGTATTTGACCTTCGTGTTTCTAGCGATTCAGCGGCAGATGCCGGGATCCGTGTTTCTGCATTGGCGAGTGACAGTAAAATGGTCAACATCAAAAACTATCCACAATTTACAACTGGCAAACAACATATTAAGGAAGTGAAAGTTTACCTCGATGTGCATCCGGACAATGATGATGGAAGCAATCCTAATGTTTGGATTATGAATCCAACCGACCGCACATATAACAATGTTGAAGAAGACATCGAAATTATGTTGTCGACGAGCGAGATTTCTTCAGGAAGGCATACTGTCTTTGTCCAAGCCAAGGATAGCAAGGGCTACCTAGGTCCCGTCTCGAGTATTTTTTTTGATGTGACAAAACCCTCCGTGTCGCAACCTTCTCAAGCTGGACCAGGCACTGATATCGCTGAAAATAATATACTTCTCCTTGTGGATTTCGCGAATGGTTTTGGGGCCTTCAACAGAGGGGGGCGTGACGCAAAATACTACCAACGCAAAAAAGGTCGCGTTGGTGTTGCCCGTATTCAGGATGGAAATGACGACAAGTCTTCTATTTATTCTAAAAAACTCATGCTCAATCAAGTTTTCTCTTCGATTAGGGTAACATTCTCTTTTCTTGGGCTTGGTATGGAGGATGATGATAAATTTTGTGTCGAGTATATGCTGGATGAGTCACTAGAATGGAAGAAGAAGAAATGTTGGACTGTGGCCGTAGACTTTGAGAATAAAGTTTGGTACGATGACACATCCGTTCGAATCAATGTAGCGGATGCAGAGAGTGTACGAGTGAGGTTCCGCTGTGATGGAGATAACAATCGAGACAACGTGTTGTTAGACGTCGTGCAAGTTGAAGGAGAGGAATAATATCAATAAAAGAATCATAATTTGTAAAATGCTAAGGTGTATTTTAACATTGATCAATTTATTGTTATTCTTGCTTGATCTAATTCTAATGATATCGATACCTCGAAGTAGAGGGAATGTTTTCTCAAGTGTGTATAACGAACAAAATTTCCGTCTGCAAGACATGTGACCAATACCGGTGCACAATTGCATTCTCGAGATATTTTAATCCTGTTCACGCCATTCATTCTTTAAAAGTAGCATCAATGATCGTTCTATCCTACTGTATTGGAGCGAAACGTAATTTTACAAAATAAGAGATGAAAGAGAATTCCATATTTTGACAAAAGGAGGGATTTTGGTACATTGACATGTAATCACATTAAACATAATAAAAAATATTCAACTAGTGAACCGTTTTCAATTCTGTCCAAACTATTCGAATGTGTGATGAAAGGAAGAAGAGCCTATGATTGATTGCACTCAGTTGTCGCTTCTTCCGTCATTTCACTCTCGCCTAGTGCAAATTTTTTCGGCGTCCCATCAAGCCGTGGTTTTCTTCTAGCCGTCTTCTTTATGCTTGATAAACCGGAGAATGGATTTGTACTCTTGCGTTTTTTCTTGTCTAGAGGTGTTGGTGATTTCACTGTGGGTTCAGCATAAGACCTATTCTCGAAGTTCTCCTTCTCCGCGTTGCTATTGTACATATTTTCGGCGGTTTCGGTGATGTCTTCTTTCTTCGTATACCCTGGGTCAATCTTCTTCTCCGTCGACGATGATAAAAGGTCGCTTAAACCTTGCAGATCCTCAGTAGCTTCATTCAAGGCTTCCATTTGGACATCGTTCATTCGCTCTTTTGTCTCGGTGAGTGCTTTCCTCGTGGACTTTAACTCTTCTATTAGTTGCAAGTTCTCATTTTGGAGGAATTCGATTTGACGAGACAGTTCGTTGTGTAAATCAGATGCACTGCCTTTGGCAGAATCTGCCAGTGTCCTCAGTGACTCTTGTTCCTTAAGCAAGCTGGCGATTCTTTTCTCTGCCCTGACGAGATTTACCTTGTATTCTTTCTCTCTCTCCAATTGAGCTTGTAGATCATCATGTTGTTTGCGAAGAGAATCTAACTTAGTTAAATATTCGCTTGCCTTCTCTTCGGATTTCGCGAGAGCATTGCACTCCTCCTCGGTTGACTTGAGCTTCTCACAAAGTGACACCACCTTTTCTGCGAGACTATTGCCTTTCAGGTCATCGATATTACAACAAGAAATCGCGTCTTCGATGCTCTCCTTCTCTTGTTTAAGAAGGTCACAGTGTTTAACGTACTTGCGCAATTTGATATTGCTCTGTTGGAGGTCGTCTTTCAACTTATCAATTTCTTCCGAGTTCCCATCATTACTTGAGTCCTTTCTTTCTCGTAGCCCTTGTCGACGGGGCTTTGTTGACGTCAACTGTTGCTCCAACTCCTCAACTTTCTCCTTGTACCCTCTTGCTTCCTTTTCGTATCGTGATTTATCCACCTATGCATTGGACGGCGCATAAACAACAACGCGACATGGCTGGGTAAGTGTCAAGTCAGATCTAAAAGAAAGGTAAAAATTGCCCTGCTGAATTTTCTAACCTTCAACTGCTTGAACGTCTCCAGGAGTTGCTTCGTAATCTTATGCTTCTCGAGATATTCAATCCTCTCGTCTTTCTCTCGGTTTGATTCCGTCAGTTCTGTAACTTTGGTCTCAAGTGTATCCAATTTTTTTTGAGCGCCATCATCAATTTTCACCGCCGATTTTGCCTCTTCCAATTGCATCTTGAGCTGCAAGATGCATTTCTGTGTTCTGTCAGCAAGTTTCTTCAGGTTCCGTTTTTCGTGCTCTTTTTCCTTAGTTGCGACTAAGCACTCCTTTTTCGCAGCGGCAAGTTCTCCCTTCAATGTGGCGATGCTAACTTTCAACTCACTTATTTCCATCTTCGCCGAATTTGAAGCAAATTCGTTAACCGAGTCAAGCTCCTTCTTGTACTCATCAATATCACTTGTAAGGTTGGCGATAATTTGCTTAGATCTGTTCAGCTCGTTTTGTGTTTTCGACAGATCAGTCAGAGCACGTTGGAGGTTTACTTCGAGGGTTTCAATCTTACACTTTGACTCTGCCTCTATTGATGCTTTTGCAGCGAAGACCTGCGCCTTGAAATCGGAACTTTCTTGCTCAAGTTTATGGAGATACTCCTCCAGCTTATTCTGGTTCACCTTCTCTCGATGCATTTCATCCTTCATAGACGCAATTACAGTCTCCAAGTCGGTGGCTTTGGATTCGGCTCTACCCATTCGATCCAATAAATCTTCGCGTTCCTGCTTCGTGGTATAAACCTCTGATTCTGCTGAAGATAAATCCTCTGCTAGTTGCCTATTCTTTTCTTTCAACAATCTGATCGTCTCGTCTGCTTCCATCATCAGTTTCTCGTTTTCTTCCTCAGCAGCTTTTTTCACTTCGTTTTCGAAATCTTTTCGTGTTTGAAGTTCCTCCTCCAAACGAGCTTCGGCGTCTACTTTCTCTTTCATTAGGGCCTCCATATCACGCAGTAATTCCTCGTGAGTCTCAGAAGGAGAATAGCTGTTATGGTGCACTGAGTTGTTGGAGAGTCGAAGCTTGTCTTCGGCTACACGCAATGCGTACTCGAGATCGTCGATTTCTTCTAAAGCTTTCGTAAGCTCTGACTCCTTCGCCACAAGGGCCTCGTCCGCATCTAGTGCTGCTCCACGTGCTTCCTCTACACTTGCGTTTGCTGATGCCAAGAGTCTAGTTAATTCTTGAATTTCTCCCTTCAGAGACTCAACTTTTGCACAAGTTTCGCTTGAATCAGATTTCTCTGCACTTTCCAATGAAGAGACTCGGTCTCTCAGTTGTGAGATTTCATTGGTCTGTTCCTTTAGCGTATCTTCGAGCTTTGAGATGTTGCGTTGATACATGCTTTCTTTTGTAGTGAAGTCATCGACAAGCCTTGACTTTTCGTTGGCGAAGCTCTCTATCTCAATAAGTAGTTTTTTTTTATCCTCTTCGAGTGAGTCACATTTGGCTGTAACGATTCCCAACTGTTCCTTCAAATCAATTACCGTGGATTTCGAGTCACATAGTGTGCTGTTGAGTTCATTCTTTTCCTTCTCGAGCCCTTCGATTATACATTTGAAGTTGGCTGTTTCATTTGCCAGATTTTCTGTCAGCTGCTTCAATTCCACTTCCAAATCTAATTTTTTTGCTTCAAGGGCGGCAAAAGAACTCTTGGCTTCGTCGCTCCCAGAAGATAGGTCCATAATGCGCTTCTGGACCATATCACGTTCAGCGTTAAGATTATCGACGACTGATCGAAGATCTTCAACTTTTGCATTTGCTTCCTGTGATTCTTCCTTTAGGCGTGATGATTCAACCTCAGCTAACTCAAGTTTTGATTCTAGCTTGCTTTTTTCTGCGGATTTCAACTTGAGATCTTCGGTTAAAATCTTGATATCTTGCTTCAATATCTCGGTTTCCTTTGCCATGGTTTCAATCATCTCCTCGCGCTTTGCGAGTTTCTCGTTGTTGAGTGATTCCGCCTCCATCAATGAAGCCTCTGATTCACGGAAGCAAACCAGACTCTCCTGTTCCAATGCGGCGCACCTTGTCTTGGATGCTTCCAGTTCAGATTTGAGGGCTGAAATCTCTGAACTGGCGTCATTCAATTCTGATATCAAGTGATTCTTGAGGTCTTCGATAATATCATATTGACTGCGAACTTTCTCATTAAGGCCTTCGATTTCATCAGCTTGCTCTTGATTTTTCCTCCTGCATTCATCCAGTTCAATCTTTTTATCTTCAATCTTCCTACAAGACTCCGCAACAATCTTTTCCTTGGCGTCGAGAGCAAGCTCCAACTCTTTAAGGCATTCCTGGTTCTCGGATTCAAGTTCGTCCAACTTCGAGGTTGTCTCATTCTTTTCAAGGACCATTGCGTCAATTTGGGAATTTGCAGCAGTAAGCAGAAGTGTGGATGATTCCATCTTGAGTTTCATCTCTACCACACTTTTCTCCAATCTAGCAGTCGACTTCGTCATCTCCTCTTTCTCTGCCTCCAAGCGTGCAACATCAGCCCTGGATTCTCTTAGCGCCTCTTCCAGAGCATCTTTATCTGATTGTAACGAGGATACAATCCCCACGGAACTTTGTGATTCTGACAGGAGTTCTGAAACTTGAGCATTAGCTTGGTCGCGCTCAACTATGACCTTCTCAATTCGTGACTCCAGTTCTGACAGGTTGGTGGTTGCGCTCAATTTCTCGTTTTTGGTTGTAGAAAGTTCGAAATTGATTGACTCGAGTTTCAACCTCAACTCTTCCTTTTCTGCCGACAACTCAGATAACGCTTTTTCCGTTGTTTTGAATCTTTCTAAGGACGATTCGATGCTATTATGTAACGATGTGATTTCGATGTCACGTTTTTGAATAGTGGATTCCAATTTCATGATGGAGCTGGCAAAATCGCTTTCCTTTTTCTGTAACTCAGCAATTTGGTCCTTCATTGCGACTTTCTCGTCTGTTGTGTTGACGAGATTTGCATGCGCCTCAATAAGCTTGGCGGCTGCGTCGTCCCTCTCAGCAGTGACCTCGACAAGTTTAGCAGTAAGCTGTTGAATTTCAAGGTCGGCAGAGTTATTCTCGTTGGTTAACCGCAATACCTCCTTCTCAGTTTCTTCGACAACTTGCTCTAATTCTGCAGACACGTGCTTTTCGGCGTGAAGGGATGATTCCAAGATGCCAACTTGCCCCGATAGACGGACGACATCGTTCCTTGAATCTTCTAGCAGTTTGTTAACCTCAGTCAATTTTTGTGTCAGATTGAATTCGCTTTCTGAAAGAGAGGATTGGATGGTCTTGGCGTGCTCCGTGAGTCGTTCATTCTCGCAACGTAAATTTGTAAGTTCATCGGAGAGGTTTTTGATTTTGTCAGCCGCTACCGAGGAGTCTGACAGTAATGATGAAATGGTTGCCTTGGCTTCCGATACCTCGTCATCTTTGCTATTGAGTGCAGATTCAAGTTTAGAATTGGATTCAGAAAGCTCTTCGATTTGAGCCAATGCTTTGGAGACTCTCATCTCCAAACTCTTTTCGGATTCTTCGAGCTGCGTCACCTTTGATTCCTTGTCTGACAGTTTCTCTTCAAACACAACGATGTTTTCTTTTGCGAGTTGCAACTCATTAGATAGTGTGCTTCTTGAAATCTCCAAGTTACTCACTGTGTTCTGAAGCTCTGTAACTTGGTCTGACAATTGTTTTGACGAATCAGAAAAGTATGATTCCAAATGACGGGCACTTTCAGCGAGGCGCACGTTCTCGCTGCGGACATTCGCAATATCATCGGATAGGGATTTGATTTCGTCCGCCGCCGTTGAAACTTCTGATTGCAATGTTTTAATAGTATCTTTCGCTTCAGCGAGTGCCGACTCAAGTTTAGAATTGGTTTCAGCTGATTCTTCATATTGGACTGATGTCTCGGAAAGCTTCTTCTTCAAACTTTCCTCGGACTCTCCAAGCGTCACGATCTTAGATTCTTTTTCTGCGAGTTCAACTTCGAGCGCAGCAATCTTCTTGTTTGCGAGGTGCAACTCGTCAGTTAATGAACTCTTGGTGTCTTCCGAATTTTTCAATATTTCTTGAACTTGTGCAACTTCGGTCGACAATTGCTTTGCAGAGTCGGAAAGGGATACTTCAAGCTGATTGGCGCGCTCGACAAGGCGTTCATTCTCGTATCGCACATTTTCAATTTCCTCGGTGAGGGATTTCAGTTCATTGGCAGCCGACGACGCCTCTGAATGCAACGTCAAAATCTGATTGTTTGCGTCAGACAATGTAAGTTCAAGTTTAGAATTGGTTTCAGTGGCATCGGAAAGCTTCTTCTCTAAACATTCCGCAGATTCCCGAAGCTCTACGATATTTGAATCCTTGTTGGTCAGTTCCTCTTCAAGCGTAACGATCTTTTCCTTTGCGCTTTGCAACTCCTCGCACACTGAACTCTTCTGCGCTTCCAAGCTTTCCACTGTTTCCCGAAGTTGCGCGACTTCGGTGGAAGATTGTTGCAAAGTCTGCTTCGTCTCTTCGAGCATTTGAGATAAACTACACTCTTTCTCTGAAGAAGCCCGCGCTAATTGGTTCGCTCGATCTGTTTCGATATCTTTCTCGCTGGATATTTTTTCATATTCTTCGGTGAGAGTCTTTATTTGTTCGGCAAATGAAGATGCATCTTGTCGTAATGTGTTCACAGTCGCAGTAAGTGTCACGAGTTCGTTGTCCTTTTCCTCGAGCGTAGTTGAAAGATCAGAATTTTTCTTATTCAATGAATCGACTTGAGTATCTGCATCATTTTTGACTGATAATAATTCAGCTTCGGCGGCTTGGAGTGTTGATCTAAGTTGATCGATCAGACTGTCCTTAGCTGCCAATTCAACAACAATTGAGGCATTGGCATTCGAGAGACTAGCCTTGTCCTCCTCGAGGATAGATATACGCTGAGAGAGCTCAGCGTTGCACGAAATATGATGTTCTAGTGATGCAGTTGTCTCCGCAAGCTTCAGAGTAGATTCAGCTGACGAGCACTCCAATTCGTTAATCCGGTTTGTTAGTTCAGTGTTAGTGGTGGTGATAAGCTCAATCTCTGTTGAAACTGCTGCCAATTTTTCGGAGGATTCGGCGTTAGTCAAGTTCGACTGCTCGAGTGACTTTTGAAGCTCGAACACAGCAGTCTTATGTAGCTGCTCCTGGTCGATCAAACGTTGCTTCAAGAGGTCTATCTCCTCTTGGGAAGATCTATTCGCCGCTGATAGGGCATGCTGTGATGCCTCTTCCAAAGATGTCCGCAATTCTTGAAGAGATGATTCGTGCGTTTGCCTTTCCGATGTAATTTCCTCGTTCAATGTTTTGTTCTCCTCTTGCAATCTAGAGACGGTTGCCAAAGCTTTCTGTGATTGATCTTCCAGCATGGACACTTGTCGCTTCCGCTCCTCATTTACGGTCGAAATCTCTGATCGCAAGCTCTCAACCAACTTCGAATTTCGATCATTCTCCACCTGCAACTGCTCATTCTTGTAGTTTAATTCAGACATTTCCCTCTCTCGCTCTTGTTTCAGTGTTTCAAATTCTAACTGCATTTTTTTATGTTCTTCCAAAGTATGCTCAATCTTTTTTAACGACTCAGCAATGATATCTTCCTTCTCTGCCAAAATAAAATCCTGCTCAGTTACAGCGAACTCCTTATCTGACGCCAAAGCGGATACTTGGGATTCTAATTCCCGCTTTGCCATACGGAGCATTTCCTTTTCGCCGTGTTCGGTTGATAAATCCTTTTTTGCAAGTAGTAGTTGCTCCTGAGCCTCAATAAGCTCGGCTTTGAGTCCTTGCGCCTGCGCACTCTTTGCTGCTAGGGCCTCGCGTAGTAAGCCAATGTCCGCGTTGCTCATCTCAGAAGACTTGAGAATGTTGTGAGTATTGATCGGTTTTGGCTTTTTGGGTTTGAGCTCCGTATGCGCTTGGATTTTGGTGATGGTTCCGCTCTTGGAAGGGCTAGTAAAATCATATGCACTTGCATCATGAGACTGATTTGCCTTATTTCGGACGGCTTTCGATATATCTCGAAGTGGAGAACCCAATCCCGCCCCCTTCATAGTAGACTTTGATTGTTCGTGAATGACACCATCGGAAAATCGACGTTTGGTTTTGCGCTTTTTCGAAATTCGCAATGAAAAGTTATCTGGTGTCTCGGTGTCGCCTGCTCGAATTGTTTCATCGTCATCGTTGTAAACAAAAAGAGATTTGTACAGCGAGATTGTCTTGGATTGGTCGTGAGCGCCACAGCTAAGGTTTCCAAGGACTCCGCCTTTCAAAATGGATTCTTTCAAACGCTGTAAATCCTGCTCGGCCTTGCGCCTGGCATTCCTATCTCTGGCGGCCTCTTCCTCGCATTCTTTCATTTTCTGCGTGTCGACCTGACCACCTCCATTGGCAGCATTCCGACGAGCCTCCTTCAATTCCCGCTGCAATTTCTTGATCAATGATCTCTCGTCCATGACTTCATTGACTTGTGCTCTCGTCTTGACGAGCTTGGCTCTGGATGCGAACTGTAATGTTGACCGAGTTTCCTCCAAATACAATTCCGAAGGAGTGGCACAACAAATGACGGCCATGCGTGCATTCCCCGAAAGAGATGGCTGCAAAATCCTCGTCAATTTGGAATCGCGGAAGTTGATGTGTTTGTTCTTCTCTCCGAGGTTGGATATAACACGTGAAAGGGTTAGCAGACTTTGGTTGATTTTGCCTCCTTCCTTTTGTCGGTCTCCGGTGGCACCAGTGTGTCGAACGCTCTCGGATCCGGCCAAATCTACCAAGTTGAGAGTCGAAACTCTGACGGCTCCGTCGTCATCTTTGGAACAGGACATCCGGGCGTCTCCGTCCATTTCGAAATCGCTGCCATCACCATCTTCGTCTTCGTCTTCGTCTTCTTCGTCATCTCGACGAGTCCTCTTTTTCCGACTCTCAACTGTAATTCTGAAGATGGTGTGCGACCTCGAACTTCGCTCGTTCATTCCTGTCGCAGCCACACTCCTATTCTTCTCTCCAGCAAATAGAACGCTCAAGAGACTGTCCAAGCCGGTGACGATCGTCTCGTTGGAATTGACAAACACACCTC
The DNA here is from genome assembly GCA_036940025.1 of Conticribra weissflogii. NCBI lineage: Eukaryota > Bacillariophyta > Thalassiosirophyceae > Thalassiosirales > Thalassiosiraceae > Conticribra > Conticribra weissflogii. The sequence goes on along the minus strand of JALLPE010000931.1, from coordinate 1,798 downwards.
TCCTCGGATCTTCCCGAATGGTCAAAGTACCGTGATTGTCCCCCGAAGAAACCAGCAAATCCCTTACTTCCTCGTTATAGATCTCAATAAACGAAACTCTGACGAGAAAATCCCTCTCCGGATCCTTCTCGATGTGATTGAAAATGTCCTGCGCCGCCATGTGCACGATTCCCCCATTTTCCGTGACATCCTTCCCCGTCGTGGCCCCCTCTTGCAACGACCCGCTGCCCTGCATGGTATACGTCTTTCCGCTGGAAGTCTGCCCATAGGCGAAAATCGTCCCATTCAATCCGCTCGAGACGCTCTGCACGATGCCCTTGGCCACCTCCTCATACACTTCCTTTGTGGAGCTCTTCTCGCCAAAGGTCCGATCGTACGTGAAGAAACTCCGGCCGTGGATGCGCTCCGGTAAGGGTTTGTTATCCGTCGTGGTTTGCGTGACGGAATTGTATTTTTGGAGGACGCGCCAGACGCGGGCCGGTTTGCTGGCGCCGCCGCCTGTGGATTCTTTGGAGTTGAGAGGGCGCATGCGGATGGCGACCATGATGCCCTCTTCGTTGTCGTTGGAGTTCGACGGCGTGGCGGGGACGGCATGGTTGCTGGCGGCGGCGGTGGTTCGGTGGGGGGTCATGGATGAGGAAGACATGGTCTATATGACGTGGGTTTTAATGAAAATGGATTGAAAATTCTGGTGCTTGCTTGGATATAGCAAAAGAACGACTATCGGATGTTCTCCTTGTTGGATTGACTCAGAGAATAGTAATGGTGTAATGGAAACCGCTCGATTTGAATTGCACTCGAGTTCTAGTTCTTGGAAGGCTCCGATAAAAATGATTTCTCGGCCGTCGAGCTAATGGAATTAGAATAGTCAAGAGTGAACTTGTCTAGTGGCGATACTCTGTCATTGTCATCACCTCGGTCGCACTTCTTGACGACAGAAACAAGGGTGGAAGCCAGTAAGGAACACTTCAAAATGGTCTCGGAGTTTTCGATTGGATTCCATCCGATGCCACAGGTTTCAATTGATTTCTTCGTTCGCACAAGTTTTCAACATTGGTATTACTTTTTCCAGCGGAAATGATTCGGCCGAGAATTTGATTCTCAAAGAACTCTAGGTAATCATAGCAATCAGCAATGCTGGTAGCCTTTTGCGTCCACTTCACGTCAAGAGTTAGCGTAGATTGATGAAACAGAAACGAGCTTCAATAGGAGTGTGTGAAGTGCAAAGACCATAGTAACCGATCGAATATATTGTACCCTTCAGTACTAAAATTGGACGATACGATGAATAAAATTTAAAACTGACCACATGACATGTTCCGATGGAATTTGGTGGGGGAATTTAATACTAATTTTAAAAATGAAATTCAAATTCGAAAATAGACAATTGAACTATCCATGATTTAATCTTTGAGATATTTTGGATTGTCCCAGAGGAATCAGTACATTCATGAAAACGGCACAGTTCAAATCCAAACCATCAATAATGCATTCCCGAGCACGCAAACAGCGATTGGCGATGATGGTACATATGATTTCGGTACGATTCGGAATTGGATATGGAACTATTACCGATGAACTGCCGGATCTGACCGGTGGTCCCTGGAAGACAATGGAATTGCGATGGATTTTTAGCGATTTATTTTATTGTTTTTTGGACAAATATCACAAGACTGAGGCAGTTACAAGACTGAGGAAGTTTCACAATTAACCCGTATTCACAAAAAATAATATATACATGACACCTTTTAGCTCGTCCTTGAAAGGGACGAGATCTGCCCTTTTTCAAGTGTTGTTT
>JALLPE010000930.1:7678-18786 GCA_036940025.1 Conticribra weissflogii | reverse complement strand
GCAATTGGGCATAACAGATGCCTCTTTCAACAAAAAGGTGACAACGTTCATCCTCCCCTTTCTGCACTGGTGTTGGGGAGCCTCCCGTGGTTTGGTTCCTTCAGCCTTTTCCAAAGTTCGCCCCGACAACCCCGACTTCACAAGCTTTGCAGTTTCCCTGCACGCACAGTGTTTCAAACCAAAACAAGCGAATGTGGATGGGAGCGCAACCCTCCCAGCTGGAGAAGACCCTTCTGTCCTTTGCCAACTTACCAAGAGCGTTGCTTGTCAAAACCTTGTCATGGAAAAGCACATCCAACTCAAGCGCAAAGAACTGGAACTCCGCAAAACTATCAAAGAGAGAAAGACGACGAAGCGCCTCCACAAAACCTCACAATGGATGCTCCGCAACGCAGCTGCAACTGATGCTGATCTCCAGACACCAGACGATATGTTTGAGTATTGCAATGCCTTCATGTCCCAACAGACTTGGGCCGACGCCGACCAAGAACTTCGTTATCACTTTGAGGAGAGGGGTCTCAACAACATTGCCTGGTTCAAAGCGACTGCAAAGGCCCTCTATTTGGGGAAATTCATTTATATGAACCCCGGTGCACCAAGCAACTTCTCTGCCTTTGTTTTCTACAAAGAGCAGGCAATCGCCTGGAGCAATCACAATTCACGGCACGTGCTCTTCCATTTCCAACAAAGTGAAGGAATCGGCCTGACCGCCAACAAGATCCAACCATCAATGAAGCAGACATGTCGGATTCCTCAGGACTATGTTAGTCTAGGGAAGCAGCTAGAGTTTTTCCACAGTGCATTTTGCATTTTCTTTGGTCCGGACAGCATCAGTGCGTTGAAGATGAGCTAACTGTTGATGTGTTATGGACGGTACTCTCAGGATTTCAAGGAAATGATTACGGCAGACTCAACTTTCCTGGCACAATTTCTGTACACTGTCAACACCAGAGTTCAAAAGTGGTTACGGGCATGCAAAAAGGCAAAAGCCAGGGACCTCGTCGAGGACTCCTATCTGGAATTCGCGGACCTAATCCGCTCTGTGGAGCTCAAGTCATTCTCCACAGCTCTGCCAGCAGCAGTGTCAAATCCAGCGGACGACATCGACGACTCTCACAAAGAACCATCCAAGAAACGATCGAAGGGCGAGAAAGAAAAGGCAGAGAAAGAACGCATCGAGAAGAATCTCGTGAAGAACGAGCATCCGCATTTGGACCTGCTCCTCAAAGACCGAGACGATTGGAAGAAGCGATTCGTCGGGAAACATGTCCATGACCGTCCAAAAGGACTTTGCCTTCGCTGGTTCCTTGCCGGAGATTGTTTTTCTTCTTGCCGACACAATAAATCGCACATCGACGGAAGCGCCCTCTCCGACGATCAGGTTAAGGCCATCCAAGCATTCATCAAAAAATGCAACAACCAAAATTGAATCCTCGGGCCGGGACCCGAGGGTAGCCGGCCTGCGGACAAATGTCCTCAGGCGATATCATTCTCATTTGGAGGACAACGCGCCACATCTCTTTTCTTGGCGAACCAGCCACGGTATAGGATCAGCCCAAATTTGAGCCAGACCACACCAAACTCTGCGCCTCGATCCGAGATGCGTTTTTCCCACTCGGATCCGGTCAGCCTCGCCCCGGCACCCAAGTCGCCTCCGCCGCAAAACGGCGTCATATCAGAGTCCGTTCAGACGACAGACTCAATTTCAATCAGTAAGTCCTCTCCACATGACAATGCTTTCCACATCGAACAACATGAGTCTGCGACAACGCCGCCTAGGGCGCAACGACTCCCACGAGACCTGCCGCGCCCAGCGGAGTGCAATCATCGGCCAACATTCGGATCGCCCACGACCCACCCATTGCCGAGCCCACACAACCCCCACCTGCGGAATCAGAACCTGAATTCCGCCGCGTTCGCGGACCCGGGCCCGCCGGTTTGGCCTTCAAACCTAGTTGAGGCGGTCACCGACATTCTGCACTCTCCTCTTCAAACTATGAACGCGTCACCATTTTGTTTTCACCTCTCGCTGGAGGCCGCAGAGGACAACTTTGCAATTCTGAAATCCGCAGATTTCAATCTTGACTCGATCATCCGCGCCCATCACCCTTCCCCGATCAGTTACGGCTCTGAATTCCGTCCCATTCCACAGCTTCAACGTATCTTTGGCCTCCACCCAAGTTGGAACAAAATGCAGGCTCGATTGGAAGGCGGCTCTGACTGGCCGCTCGAACCTATGTCAACGGAGCAACGACGGGCAGACCTGCGGGATGCACTTGCCTTCGGAAACCACAAAGGAGCAAGGGAACAGCCTTCTCTCCTGCGGCATTTGGTCGAAGATGACATAATCGCAGGCTTCGGACTGCCGTTGCCAATTCACGCAATTCACCAGATTCCGGGCGCACTGATGGCACCGATGAACATCATCCGCCAGAACACCATCGACGAGACCGGACGTGTCGTCGAGAAGGACCGCCTCACTCATGACCAGAGTTACCAATGGGGATCGGGCTCCTCCGTGAACAGCCGCGTCCGAAAGGAAGACTTGCCGCCCTGCCTTTTTGGAGGCGTCATCCGGCGGATTGTTAACTGGGCAGTGGCCGCCCGAACGAAATTCCCTTCGTCCCCAATCCTCGCGGGGAAGTTTGACTTCAGGCAGGCGTTTTGGCGTCTCCACCTGTCATCAAGAACGGCCGTTCAATCGTGCACCCAACTTCCGGACGAACAGGTGGCAGTGATGATGCTCCGACTGACTTTCGGCGGAGCACCTTGTCCTGCCGAATGGGGCGTGATATTGGAGGCGATCTGTGATCTTGCCGGCACCCTTTTGCGCGATAGGACTTGGGACCCGGGTAAGATAGCACCCCCAGATTTCGAGGATGTGCCGCCACCGGATTTCTGCGACTCGACAATCCCGTTTGCATCGGCACGAGATCTGATCGTCGATGTCCCAGTGGACCCGTCCGGCTTCGTGGATGTCTATATCGACGACATGATTGCACTTTGTGTCAACACGCCCGAGTCCGGAAACGCAAGCCGCCTCCCGGCCGCAGTCCTCATGGCCATCCACGCCGCAGCGCGGCCTCTCTCTCCCCATGAACCCCTCCCTCGGGACCCGATGGTGATGAAAAAGAAACTTCTCGCAGAGGCTGGTCCGTCCGAACGCAAAGTGATATTGGGCTGGAATTTCGACTTCCGTCGTATGACAGTGGCCCTGCCAAAGAACAAGTTCCTCGCATGGACGGAAGGCATCGAACGGATGTTGGCCTCAGGCAGGACGCGGGCCAAAGATCTCGAATCGACCATCGGGCGGCTGACACATCTATCAATGGTCATCCCAGGCGTACACCATTTTCTCAGCCGACTCCGCGATTTGCTGTGGAAAGCAAAAAGACGGCATTGGATCGTCATCCCGCCAGCATGTGCAGACGATTTTCGTCTGATGAAGGTTTTCTTGGCGCAGGCATGGAAAGGAGTCAGCCTAAACCTCCTCGCTTATCGCCGGCCGACTCACGTCTATTACTCTGACTCCTGCCCCTTTGGTCTCGGAGGATTTAGCACCGCCGGCCACGCTTGGAGATTCATCATTCCCGGTGAACTCCGTTTTCGCGCTAGCAACAATCTTCTAGAGCACATGGCGGCGATCATCACGCCGTGGGTTGACATCATCCGACACGACATCCGAGCAGGAGACTGCTGCCTATCGATGACCGACAGCTCAACTTCGGAAGGTTGGGCTCGGAAAACAAACTTCTCGGAGCTCACGGACGACCCCATCCAGGCGACAATACGACTGGAAGTGGCTCGCGGCCACGCAACAAGAATGATCGAACAGGGGATCAAGGATTACAGTCAGTGGTTCCCAGGAAGGGAAAACGTGGTCGCAGACTCTCTCTCACGGGACGACGACCTGTCCGACAAAACCCTCACCAACCTTCTCCTCTCTCTTAACATCCCACAGGTACCCAGGAACTTTCATATTGTTCCGTTGCCCAACGAAATCAGCTCCTGGCTGACCTCAACGCTGCAGCGGTTGCCCGTCAGGGAGCAGTTACGGGAGGAACACAAGCGGACCAAGCTTGGGCGTGGAAACGATGGCGAGCTTGGCAAGACTCCGTTGGGCTCAGCGACAACCCTTTCCTCCACGGACTCGCAACGGCCGACAAGCATAAACTGCTTGGAGCGTTCGCCATGGCTGTGCGAAATGGACGTTTCTCTGAAACCTTTCAGCATCCCCTGGCTGAAAGCACAGTCCGCAATACCATTTCCCATGTGGCACAGACCTTCCGGGACCACGGCGAACGAAATCCCACAAAAGATGAAGACGGCGAAACTGGCCGACTTCTACAACGCCTTTATCGAGGCCTTCAAAACAACGACCCCAACGGGAAACAACAAAAGGCGCTCCCTGTCTGTGTCCTCCGAGAACTAGCCAAACGCGACCTCACTGAGCAAGATATCGCCATACGACAGTTAGCGATCGGAGCCTTCTTCTTCGCATGTCGCTCATGCGAGTACCTCCTGGTACCCTCAGCCCAGCAACGCCGGACAACGACATTGACACTTGGAAACATCCGTTTTTTCCGAAATGGCGCACGGCTTGACCAGTCGAGCCATGACATTGACACAGCCACTTGCGTCACTCTCACCTTTGTCTTCCAAAAGAAGGACCTCAAGCACGACTCCGTCAGTCAACTTGCTTCGGGGGACCCCATCATTTGTCCCGTCCGCCAATGGGCCGCACTGGTTAAGCGGATCCGCAGTTACCCAGGCGTCTTGGACGACACGACAGTTGATACAGTGATGATGTTCGGGAGGTTTCGACGGATCTCGTCAAAAGAAATGGTGAACGCACTCCGCGATGCCGCTTCGGCGGTTGGCGAAGAACGGCTCGGTTTCGACAAGGAAGAAATTGGAACGCATTCGCTTCGCTCCGGGGCAGCAATGTCTATGTACCTGGGCGAATGCCCGGTCTACACGATCATGATGATCGGGCGGTGGTCAAGCGACGCATTTCTGCTGTATATCCGGAAGCAGGTTGAGCAATTCAGCCACAACGTTGCACGCAAGATGCTGACGCACGAGACATACAATCACATCCCTGACTACGAACCGACCATCTCACGCCGGGATCCTCGCCTGCGCAACCATGCCGACAACGCGGCAACTCGTCGAAATGTTGGTGGAGATATGGCCAAGCAGGCTCGCCTCCCGGCTTTTGCTTTACATTACTGAATAGGCTGTCTATTTGATGGTGGAGCCTTTCAGTTTCTGTTAGGGTTCGGACACGGGGCCCGAAATTAGTTAAAAGTTTTGATGCCAATCTTGCAGTTTACGTGGAAATCATGCCTAAATTTATGTGCTACTAGACTAGACAGGGTCGCGAGGGGCGGAAGCGGTTACGTCCTAAAAAGGATTCGGATTCCATTCATCAGAAGGATTCAAAGAGTGTTTCTTTTAGCGAAAGCGTCCTATCACATTCTCAAAATGTAAGTCGGAACTGCAGCAAGCTTGTTTCAACGGACCAAATCGCGGATGAGAGTTCATCTGATTCGTGGACAGAAATAAGTGCACACGTGTCCCGAAGTTCAATGCAATCCAAAGAGTCTCCTCTCCGAGGAAATCCTGCAGATTTCTTCTCATTGATTCAAGCCTGTACAGCAACTTCTCACGAGGGAGATAATTATGAAATACAATCAGGTAGGGAATTTCCGGATGTTGAGGATGGGACGCTCGCTACTGAAGAGGACGAAGAGAGTATTTTTTGTACCATGATACACTCACTTACGGCGACATCTCACGAAGCACGAAGGGCAAAACTTAGAAGTTCAACCCAAGGCAGATTTCTCTGATCTCAACAACGACACTGCAATTTCGGAGTTTCCAGACAATGGCGAATGTCAGACTAAATGCGAAGGGCCAACTTGTATCAAAGATGAGATATCAAAGGAATCGACTACATCGGCCGGGAAGCGATCTCTGTTAAAGAAAGTCAAAAGTTCTGTCTCAAAATCCTCGCCCAACGATAATGGAGACCAACTATCATTCACAACATCCAGCACTGATATTATCAAGGAACTTAAGTCTAGGGCGAGCAAACTATTCTCTCCATCGGAGTCGAAGAGTGTCAGTGCGCTGGAATGTGAAAACCGATGTGCAGTTCTGATTCCAACAGCGAGAAGATCGATCCTTATTGGGGCATAGTCAACTCAAAGGAACAAGAGCAGGAAAATCGTGACTTCCACACTATGATACAAGCGCACACTGCAACATCTCACGAAGGACAAAACTTCGAAATTCAACCAAAATTGCTGTTTCCAGATATACTAACTGATGCTACCAGTTTAGATGAGGCTACTAGTATCCGAGACAATTCGTCGAAAACATCGACTGTATCAACCGAAAAGCGATCTTTTCTGAGCAAAGTCAAAAGCATTGTGTCGAAACCTCCATCGAAATCTGAGACAGACCCTCTGACTTTCTCAACGAGCCGTAGCGAACACACGAAGGAAGTGGGGTCCAAATCGAGTAAATCACTTTCTCAATCAAACTCAACGAGTTATGGTGTTGGTCATAATAAAAGTCGAGGCAGTTACGATTCCTACAGCGAAATGATCGATCAAACTGGGCGCACTGCAAACACAGAGGCAAGCTCGTGGGAACAAGAGGAAGGAAAGAGTCTTTTCTACACCATGATACAAGCGCTAACTGCGACATCTCATGAAGGACAAAACTTCGAAATTAAAGGAGAAGAAGAATTCTCCGACGTCGAAAAGGAAACTCCCAATTCGACAGATGCCAAGAATATAGAAGAGGAATTATCGAGGGCGCCAACTGAATTACCTGTGATGAGATCTTTTTCGAGTAAATTCAGTTCTGCTGTCTCAAAATCTCCATCGAAATTTGAAGGATGCTCATTCACTTTATCAACATTCAACAATGATACCGCGAGAGAAATTGGATCCAAGGCGAGCACTTCCTTTTCGCAATCAAATTCGAAGAGTGTCAGTCTTACCAAGAATGATTGCCGCGAAAGTTACGATTCCTGCAGGGAGAAGAAGGATCCAAAAAGGGATGCTTCGAACTCAGTGGCAAGCTCTGCGAAGGTAGTGTTTTCCGCACTATGATGCAAGCATTCACTGCGACATCTCAAGAGGGACAAAACTTTGAAAATCAACGCGATGACGAAATACCGGACACGAAAAACAAAACTTTCAATTTGGTAGAAGAGAAGAGTAACGAAGAGAAACTATCGATTACACCGACTTCCGCAACTGGGATGAAATCTCCATCGAGCAATTTCACCTATGCCTTCTCAACATCTTCATCGAAAGTTGCAGGAGCCTCTATGTCATTCTCAACATCCAAAAACTATAACTCGGGAAACTTTGAGTCCAAGGCGAGCACACTATCAAAATCGACGAGTGTTTGTTCCATCGAGGATGATTGCCAAGGAAGTCATGATCCATATAGCGAGAAGCTCGATCCTAATTGGGGCACTGCGAACTCAGGGGCAAGGTTGTGGGAACAAGAAGAGGAAGGGACTAATACTTTCCACACTATGGTACAAGCACTCACTGCGACATCTCACGATGGCCAAAACTTCGAAATTCAACCAAAAGATGAATTCCCGGATATTGAAACGGATGGCGATAGTTTGGAGGAGGCAACTAGTATCCGGGAGGAACCATCGAAAACTTCAACGGTATCAACCGCAAAGCGATCTTTTTTTAGTAGAGTCAAAAGGATAGTTTCGAAACCTTCGTCTAAATTTGAAAGCGACTCGCTGGCTTTCACAAGATCTAAGGACAATATGGCTGCGAGTGAAATTGAGTGCGAATTCAGTTCGTCATCGTCTCAATCGAATTGGAGGAGTGTCAACGTCAGCGAGTATGAAAGTCAAGACCACCAAGAAGATAGTTGCGATACCTCCAGCTACAGGATCAATCCAAATTGGGAAGTTGACAGCTCACATGCAAGCACTTGGAATGAATTCGATCACACTTCATTTCAGTGTTCCATTGGCCGTGAGTGTCTTAGCACGATATATCAGGGGGAGAGTTTTCGGAGGAGGACAATGATTCAGAAACCACTGGGAGCGATGGAAGTACCGTTTCCAGCATATCCATAGCATCATAACAAACATTCATAGCTTAGGTGTAAGTTTCTCCAACAAATTGATAGAAAGATTCATAATGATGGTAGTTTTTGCGTAGTAAAGATAATAGATATGTGTGAATTATAGACGAAATCAGTGTTTTGAGTAAGTTGTTAAAAACGCTATGAAACACACCATGATCATGATTCATTCCATCGGGAGCTCATCTTGTCATGACGCTCTCAATTCAATCAAGGTAACGATCACAACTGCAAAAAACCTCCCCGCAGTAAACGACGTAAATATAACAATCGTACAGGCACGGTGAATATGTCCCTCTTTGCAACACCTCTTGCCAGTTTATTTTGCAAGTCTTCGCATGATGGCCGTTAACATCATCTGCTAGGCATGAAATCGTTGGTAATCAGGAATTTTGGGCTTGTTGTTTACCACCCCTCTCTTGTTCTTCCTCTTATCTTTCTTCCTCGCCACAGGCCTAGCACTGCCACTTCCCCATCCCCCAGAAGAACTCGAGGATGTACTGCCATCGTCGTCTTCTTCCCCAGAGCTTTCCGTGGAGCTCTCGCCAAATGCGCGCTGCTTGTGGAAAATACAGCACCTCTTGGATGATTTTCTCCCCATCCCCTCGTTGTTGACCACTCGTTCGTCCCATGTCACGTGAGATCTCGGACGGAGAGATAATCTGAGGATCGGGACGTCGTCGTTGATATTTGGTTCAAGTTCTTGTTGCTGTTGGGTTGATATCACCATGGTAGCAGTGGCAGTGGCAGTGGAAGTGCCAGCTCTGTGGCCTCCGGAATTTGTATTGAGGCCGGAGACCACGGAACCTCCTCCGCTGACGTTGTCGCGTTCAACTGCGTTCATGCCGGGGGCGTTCCGGGGAGCGAGGATGGAGGCAATGGTGTTCGAATCGTTGGTTTCCATGCTGTTATCGATAAATAATTTTAACTTCTTCTACTATTATGCATAGGCAAAATTTTTTGTAAGAATTCATGGGCGTTGCTGTTGTGGATTGTTGAGAGTATGATACGATATGGAAAATTTATGGTACTACTATGCAGAAGAGAGATTGGTACGCGCCTGGCATGTGAGTGCTGCGGTGGGACGGGCAACAGGGCCGCGGGGGTGACGGGACTACGATACACATTGCACATTATTGGTTTTACCAGTATCGTACAACGTATTTACAATATAATATATTATATTATGTACGTCACTGTTCGGCATTCGGAACAATTCCAAAATTTCGGCTATTTTGTCTTCGATCCCCAAACGATGCATGGCACTCTCTGCTCTTAAATGTTCAAAGCAAGTTCCAAATATAATATGCAGCCGAAATCATGACCTCCATGAAGATTATTTCGAATGACACTGCTGACACTTCCGACGGCTGGAGAAACAATGTCTTATTCGTACCTCTCGAAATCCTGGTGCCGGGTTCCAAACCTCTCATGACAACGACACCTGCAACAGGCCGACAATCGACCTCCATACCATTACTTCACACAAACACTCCATTGAGCTTTTGGGGCGGGGTCGACCCGGAGACATCCCAGATTGTTGACACTTCTCACCCCCTCTCCGCGGCAAAGAATTTAAGTGGGCTCAACTCGTCAACAATTAAAGATACCATCCTATGCCTTCCATCTGGTCGAGGGTCGTGCACTGCATCTCAGGCATTGCTGCAACTGATTCTAAATGACAATGCGCCAAATGCAATTGTTTTGAAGGAAACAGACAGTATTTTGTGTGTCGGAGCCATTGTGGCTCGAGAGGTTTTTCAAGACGAGGTGTTGGGAAAGGTGGAATTGAATGACGGTACTATCAAACCACCCAATGGGAAAGCTCCATTGATTGCGAAAGTTTTGGATCGCGACGATAGAGATTGGGCTTGGATGCCTCCCTCCCTGAGCAAGAAGAATTTGCACTGTGCCATGGATAGTTCGTCGTTGTTTTCCGCAATCGGATCATCAGGATTCAATCATTCATCTATCATCCTTCTTCCTCAGAAAGGCGAAGATGATACATTGGCAAGAATGGCCATTCTAGTTGCCGCAAGTGATGAGCATTACCTGCAAATCGGATTGAATGAAATTTACTCGACAAATATGTCCCCGGGCTCTCCAATTTCATTTCCTGCCGTTGTTGATAAAAACGAGTTGCAGCTCACCCCAGAAGAAACCTATTTGCTCAACGGTACCACCACGAAACTTTCTTCACTGGAGGTACAAGAGATTTCAAAGAAATGCACTCCAGTCCACAAGCTCGCAATGAGGATAATTTGTCAAATAGCAAAAATCGAAAATGCAACTCGGCTGCAAGAGGTGACAAAGGCACACATCGATGGATGTACTTACGTCGGAGAAGGCGGGCGAAGGTTCGTTCGCCGGTTGGTGGAACTGAGTGGCGTCGATGATAAACATTCAGATTCATGCGAATCATTCAACGACGGTTCTAGAATTGAACCAATTAATTCTATACTGGCCGTTCCAACTACGCTGAACTCGATTTCTACTGATATTTGCAATTGGGAAACGTTGGGGATTCCAGCCAAGACTTCCCATCCAGCTCGGGATGTTGCTCAACAGTACATGAAACTCGGTTGTAGAGGTGACAGTCTGACTTGTGCTCCTTACTTAGTGGATGATTTTTCCCCTACAGAATTTGGTGAGCATTTAGTTTGGGTGAGTCGAAATATTTTTCGCTGTCTGTTTCATGGGGCGTATCCTATGTGTAAATCTACTTCAACCCGCTTCAATCTGACAACTGAGTTTCACTGATGAAGGGCGAATCAAACGCAGTGGTGTATGCGAATTCGGTTCTTGGAGCTCGAACAAACAAAACAGCAGATTATATGGATATATGCGCTGCATTGATAGGAAAAGTGCCATTCACAGGGGTTTACGTTGACAAAGAGCGTTTGCCTCAGGTTGTTTTGGATGGGAGAGAGCTATTTCAAGAGTGCGCAACTTTAGTGAATTCGGTAAAG